>NW_010729074.1:11812783-11878401 GCF_000365185.1 Nelumbo nucifera
TTTTGGGGGAATGTGTATTGACCGCATGTTATTTGATCAATCGGACACCGTCCATTCTGTTGAAGGGAAAGACTCCCTATGAAGTTTTATTTGGGCGACCTCCTTCTTATGATAATGTGCGAGTTTTTGGTTGCTTGGCATATACGCACAATCATGGACTTGGAGGGGATAAATTTGTCAGTCGAAGCAGACAGTGTGTTTTTGTTGGGTATCCTTTTGGAAAGAAAGGATGGAGCTTGTATGACTTAGAGTCCGACACGTTCTTTGCATCAAGAGATGTTACTTTTTTAGATGATGAATTTTCCCTTATGCATGCAAGGAAGATGAACAGCCAAACAAAGCACAAGGCCAATTTCATTGTGGAATAGGTGAGACAGATGAGGTGTTGGTGCCGTCCACTTATTTACCAGGACAAGCAAATGGCGAGATGGAGATTGACCAGCAAAGCGAACTTGCTGAAGAAGGAGTCCTGTAGAAGAAGGAACCCGCATCGACCCGAATGCAAATGTTGGTGAACCCATGCATTCTTGTGATGCCACCACAGAAAATGTAAGCGGAGACAGTCCTGACGTAAGGGGGGGGGGGTGGCGATGTTGAGCAACAACAACACTCTAGATTTCATTTGGGGTGTGGGCATCGACAGAAATAGCAGTCCACAAGGTTGAGAGATTATGTGTTTCACACCACACAGCGATTGATTCCCTCTCCGCATCCCTTTGCAAGCTCACTCGGCCAATCACATTCTGCAGGTAGTTCTTATCCCATAGATAACTATGTGAACTGTAACAATTTTTCTTGTCGACATCATGCTTTTTTGGCAGCTATTACTATAGGAGTTGAACCTACTTCTTTGCCATCCGGAAAACGAGCCATAGGATACAAATGGGTGTATCGAATCAAGTATAACGCTGATAGGATAGTGGAAAGATACAAAGCCCGTCTCGTGATTTTTGGGAACAAGCAGGTTGATGGATTTGATTATAATGAAACTTTTGCCCCAATTGCAAAAATGGTTACTGTCCGTACCTTTCTTGCAGTCGCAGCAGCTAGAAATTGGGAGCTTCATCAAATGGACATACATTATGCATTCTTGCATGGTGACATTCATGAGGAAGTCTGCATGCGAATGCCTCCTGGTTTTCAGTCAGATAAACCAGGTATGGTGTATCGGTTGCGAAAATCTCTGTATGGATTGAAACAAACACCGAGATGTTGGTTTGCTAAATTAACCACAACCTTGAAGACATATGGGTTTCGGCAATCATGTTCAAATTACTCCCTATTCACCTTTCGTCGAGACATGGTGCATGTGCTTGTTCTCGTGTATGTGGACAACATTATCATGTCAGGTAATGATCATATGGCAATTCAAGTCTTTAAGAAATATTTAAGTGACTACTTCCATATGAAAGACTTGGGACCATTGAAATATTTTTTGGGCATTGAAGTTGCCCGAGACTCAACAGGAATTTTTTAGTCTCAACGAAAGTATGCTTTGGATATTATCTCTGAAGTTGGATTACTTGGTGCAAAACCTGCTCCTTTTCCTCTGGAGCAGAATCACAATCTCGCCTTGAGAGATGGGCCTCTCTTATCTGATCCTAAGTGATACAGGCGCTTGGTGGACAGGCTTATTTATCTCTTAGCAACTCGTCCAGAGTTGTCTTATTGGGTGCATGTTCTGTCCCAATTTATGCAACAACCGCAAGAAAGACATTGGGAGGTTGCATTGCGAGTGGTGCACTACTTGAAAGGAAATCCTGGTCAAGGAATTCTCTTGCGTTCAGATTGTGACTTGTAGTTATATGCATGGTGTGATTCAGACTGGGCAAGCTATCCTTTGTCCCGACGTTCTCTGTCTGGATGATTTATTTTGCTTGGGAAATCGCCGATTTCCAGGAAAACTAAGAAACAACACACTGTGACTCATTCTTCAGCGGAAGCAGAGTATCGTTCTATGGCCACGACCACGTGTGAATTAAAATGGCTGAAGGGATTGTTATTGGCTCTTGAAGTTACGCATTCAAACCCAATGCGATAATATTGTGATAGTCAGGCAGCCTTGCATATTGCAGAAACCCGGTGTTTCATGAGCGTACAAAACATATTGAAGTTGATTGCCATTTTGTACGTGATGAGATTTAAAATGCTTACATTTGTTCTGCTTATGTGTCGACTACCGTTCAGCTGGCTGACATTTTTACAAAGTCACTAGGTTGCAGAGAATTTGAATACTTTCTCCGCAAGTTGGGCATTCACAATCTACATGCTCCAACTTGAGGGGGGGTGTTAGGATTAGGAGTCCGCTCACGTATATATCCTCTTTGTATATATCTTCTTTCCTTATCATGAATAGTTCAGATAGGATAGGAAAGATTGAGTCCCTGTAAACTTGGGAGTTCTAGTTGCCATAAGCTTAGGAGTTCGGTGGTTGTATTCATGTATATATATTTGAATTCTCAATGAATAATTGATAGAAAAGGATAAACCAGAAAAGCTCTAGTTTAACATTTTTCCTATAAACTAATAATAAACCCTTTGATCGATTGATCGAGAGTGTGACAGAGATGAGGGGGAGTCATTAGTAATACTGAAGAGTGAAGAACAAGATTTGCCACCAGGAAGCAGATACTTTGTAGCCACTACCACTTTTCCTCCTCAAAGTGGCCAATATAGATCTCTCGGGCGATACAAAGTGAGAGCACAGGAGAACCATCGTAGTCTCGTTCGACTGCTTGGATGTTGTGTTGAGCTAGAACAGCCCCTCATGGTCTACGAATACATACCCAACGGGACCCTTTACGAGCATCTACATGGTCTTCATCCTGGCGGGCGGTCAAAGCTCACCTGACGCCGGCGGCTCAGCATTGCTCTTTCGGTTTTTCTCACTAAAATAGGGACTCCGCCCCTTTCTCTTTTATTTTTAATGTTAAATCAGGGGCGGAGCTCCATTCTTCTTCTTCTTCTTCTTTATGTACAACTTGCACAAAAACAGGGGCTCCGTCATCCAGGAGGTGGTCATGGTGTTCCTTGGTTTCTAGAAAGAGGTTAGAGGTAGATCCAGAGAAGTGATTTGGGTGATTAGCGAAGAATTAGAGACATCAAGGTGATCATGGTGTTCCGTCATCCGGGAGATGGCCGTAGTTATTGCAATTGTTACTGGGTGATGGTGTTCCAATAACAACAGTAAATAATAAGGGTATTTTAGGAAATTTAAAATAAATAATACTCACTTGATGTCAAATGTTAATGACAAGTAAAGTGTTAGACAATTGTCAGCAAATTTAAGGATAGCGCAAGATAATATCTAAATATTAAGAATACTGTTTGTCAATTTCATGAACAACAGGAATAGTTTAAGAGATTTTCCTTTATTATTATTATTATTATTATTATTATTATTATTATTAAGAAAAGTTGGCAAGTCTAGAAAACTTATAAAGCAGAAATTCTTCTTTCCTGTTTTTTGGTTGGGCGTGTAGTTTGGATGTGAAGGAAGATTGAAGTTTGGTGCGAATTGAAACTGGGTCACTTTCATCTCTCCTCTTTTCAGGTAAGTTTTTGGTGGTTGGATGGTTACTGAGCCCACTCCCAGTTGGTGTTTCTCTTGTCTTGCTGCAGTGAAAAAGGTCCCATGCTGAGTCATTTCCACGAATCCACCAACTCAAAATTGGCCCCTTTCTTTCTGGTTTCGGTGATTATCCATTTTTTTTTCTACGCAAAAGTTTCTTTTTTTCTGAAAACCAAGAAACAAAAGGCAAGCTCTTTGATGGCATCCGTCCTCAAATAATCTACTTCTCCCTAGATTTCCATAACGACCCTACGTGCTACGTGGGAAAGCCAGAATTCCCCACCCAAAGTGGGTGTTTGTTTTTCAACTTTTCATCGGGAGTGGGAAAAGGACTGGTCGAGCTACGAAAATGGAGGAGATTCCAGAGTATCTATCGATAAAACAGAGAGGTTAAACTTACTGAATTTAACAGATCTCACCGGATATCAATATCCAGCTTTCACGTCAAGAGCCGAGATATCGAGCGGTTTCATGTAGGTGTCAGAAAGATCCGGAAATGTCCTGAGAGAGCCCCACCAGAGTTGGGGGAGTGACTCAATGAGGATTAGGATGATGGAACATTGGGCCCTGTGTGACAGAGAAAGTTGTTTAAGCTTTAGGGTTTGCAATTTTGATCCCCAAAAAGAAAAAGAAAAAGAAAAATAAAACCATAAAAATAATGGCTTTCTACCTTATAGCAACAGTCCACGTGATGCCGACCTTTTTGATTTTAACCTCGAAATCCTTGACACCCAAATGGGTTAGGTGATGATAAAGAAAACGATAAATCCATCCCTCTTTTGCTCTTCTTCTTGTCTTCATCAACCCTACTACCTCTCCGTTTTCTATAAATCTGCCCACCCTCTTCCATCCACACTCCCCTTTTTCTCTGTTTCTCAGCCCCTTTAAGTTGGAGATAGAAATACAAAACAAAAAGAAAGATTCTAAGTACAAGAGAGCAAGAGTGAGTAAAACTAGAAGAATAGAGGTTGGGTAGTGGTGCTACATGTGCTTTGGAATCAAAATGCTACTTTACAAGTATCTATAATCAATTCCCTCCAGAGGTCACATTATATAAAAACATATTCACTCTTTTCCTCCTTAGATCTCTCCCTCACTTTCTTCTCATTTCCACGGTTTGTTGAGATAATTGGGTGCTGTGTCTTAGTTTCTGATCTGTGATTCACATAGGAAATGGGCGAAGAGACAAAAAAGGTAATGCGGCTAATTCCTTGTTTAATTTGCCTCGCATGTGTACATTACGTGGGCCTTTATTTCATCAATGTTTTTGCAGTCTTGGGGCTAATTGATTCTGATTTTCTCTTGCTCTTGACATTGGGCAGGAAGAAGGCAAGGCAGAGGAGAAGACAGAGGAGAAGAAAGAAGAAGAAAAGAGTGAAGAGAAGAAAAGTGAGAATGTGGAAGAAAAGAAAGAGGAGACTAAGCCACCATCACCAGTAATTTTGTTTGTAGATTTGCATTGTGTAGGATGTGCAAAGAAGGTAGAAAGGTCCATAATGAAATTCAGAGGTATATATATAAAATATATATCTTCTTTCTACGTCTTCCCTCCCAGATAGTCCAATATTAATTACATAAATTCTGTCTCTAGTTAACACATTTTGATTGAGTGTTGGACACTGCACAGGAGTTGAAGAGGTTGTCATGGATATGGCACAGAACCAAGTAACAATAAAGGGGATAGTAGAGCCCCAAGCTGTGTGCACCAGAATACAGAAAAAGACTAAGAGAAGAGCCAAGATCCTGTCCCCGTTACCTGCAGCTGAGGGAGAACCTGTGCCAGAAGTCGTTACTTCTCAATCCCAGGTACCTTTGTTTTTCTTTACTTTGAAGTGTTGAAGAATGAAGATGAAAAACAATCCCAGCCCCCTGCAGGTATCGTAATTTGTTTGTTTCATCATTCATCAGGTTAGTGGATTGACGACGGTAGAACTGAATGTGAACATGCATTGCGAGGCCTGTGCTGAGCAGCTGAAGAGAAAGATACTCAAAATGAGAGGTGGGTTCATGCATACTCATCATATCACATTGCAAGCAATAGATAAAAGAAGATGATGTATTTTTTGTTTTGCTGGGTTGGTTCTACTTATGCAAGCTTATCTTGATCATATCATATATTTATGTGGCACAGGGGTGCAAACAGCGGAGACAGAGCTGAGCACAGGAAAGGTGACAGTAACCGGAACCATGGATGCTGATCGCCTCGTCGACTATGTATACAAAAGGACCAAAAAGCAGGCTCGAATCGTACCACAACCGGAACCACCTGTCAGCGAAAAGAAAGAAGAGGGGGAAAAGCCGGTAGAAGAAGTAGCGGCAAAGGCCGATGAGGAAAAGGCAGAGAGCGGCAACGGGGAGAAAAATGAGAACAACGGCAAGGAAGGAAAGGAGGAGGGTGGGGGTGGCGGTGAAAACAAGGAAGAGGGAAAGGAGGGAGGAGGAGGAGAGGAGAACAATAACAACGAGGAAATAATGAAGAGAATGATGTACTATTATCCTCAACTATACGTCATCGAGCGGGTCCCACCCCCCCAACTCTTCAGTGATGAGAATCCAAACGCCTGTTGTATCACATGATGAGAATGTAATTAATGTCTGTGTGTGTACATTTATATATAATCTACAAATTTTACATATAACATAATAAGAGGGCATAAGAGAATGGAAATGCATGGGAATTTGTTTAATATATAATAAGAGAATGTAATGTTGTGTATGTACTCCGTCCTACTTTCCTAGTCCATAGTAGGAGTTTAATGAAAGGCCAAAAGCCATGGACAATGGGGATTTTGGGGACTTAATTGGTGCCTGTTTGGAAGGGTTTTCACACACTGGTGAAGTTATGTTTGGTGAAAAACCTAAAAAAGAAAATATACGCTTTTTTTAGCTGAGAAATCTATTTTTGATAGTTTTTTTTTTGAAGTGTTCAATCAATGCTGAAGTCCTTATAAACAGGTATTTCGTCACTAAATAACTTTGAATTTGAAGCAACAAGTAAGGGTGCAAATTGGGTTGATCTAAATTGGTATTTTACATTATTTCAGATTCAGGACTTTGGGCCAGATCCATTCAAATGCCCAAATTGCTGCAGCCCTAGCCATGACTACAACTGTAGAAGGATGTGAAACCATGAGTTTCAAAATTGAGCTCCCCAAGTCCGACTCCACTCCCACACACATGACACATCCCATGGCCACGCTTTGATCAGTTTTTACGACATAAACATGCATGCTAATTAAGTCTGCTAACCTGTGTCTGTATATATTAATTAAAGTCAAACATGAAACAACAACCCACGCTACATAAACACAACATAAGCTCATCCAACTACAACACATCAGACATGCATGGCACAACACACACAACACAGAGTGTGATTGATTGGGAGCTACCACCTAACTCAACTTAAAAGAATTTATTTATTAGAGTGGAGTGATATTGAATTCAGATTTCAGAGCAGAGTGGTGCAATCTCTTTGATAAACGCACCCCTACCCCAATCTCACAAATCCAATGTCCAAAGGACGCCGTGACGTTGGGTTCAATTGGATGTGGATGTTACACTTGACAAAATGCAAAGCAGCTTTGAATTTAAGTTGAAGACAACTGGAACCGGCTTTATCGAAATTCAGAAAAGGGAAGGCTGTGTTTTTAACTTTCAATGCAAAATCACCACTCAATCACCCGTTTCGATAAAGAGCCTCAACTCTCTCTGAATTTTTTTTCCTGAAAACTCTTTTTAAATTTGATAATTACAATCACCTCCTTTCAACTTTTTAATACAGGTGCAAGTATTAGAAATTTAGAATTTTATATCCAAAATACCTATACAATTATTATTAAGTCTGGTTACTAAAAAACAATACAAATTTATGAACAACAACAAAAAAAAATAAAGAAAATAAAAAATAATACAAATTTATAAATAACAACAAAAAATAAACAAAATATAGAGTTATAGCTTTACCTTTAAGCAAATGACATAAATGATAAATTTGAGAAATACAACAATTTCAAAGAAGAGATCGGAAGGGTTTGGAATAATAATTTATATAAACTAGACCTGTTCATGGGCTGGGCTGGGCTGGGCCGGGCTCAGGCCAGACTTTTACCCATCATTAATGGAAATACGCTAGGCCCGAGTCCGAGCCCGAAGCCCGACCTAATAAAAAAAGTTACAATTTTCCCTATTCAAATTAGAATTAAAAATTCAGATGTTTTTTTTCCTATTTAAATGAACAATGGGCCTACAAGATGGTTTTTTTTCCCTTTCTTTTACGTTTTAAAACACAGTTTTACATTCTTAAATCAAAAAGTTTATTCAAATGGACATAATCACATAACCCATTTTAAGTCTAATTTTAGGTCGGGTCGGGCCGGGCTATTTTGACAAAACCCGAACCCAGCTCGAATTTATTATGGGCCGAGCTTTTTGGCCCAAGTTTAAGCCTATGGGCCTATAAACATGTTCAAACCCGTCCGGGGCCTGGGCGACCCATCGGGCCACCCAGCCCATGAACAGGTCTAATATAAACATTTTGGTCAAAAGTGATTGAAAGGGTATATTAGACATTTTATGTCTCTTTCTAGAGGACTCTAACTGGAGGGTTAACTATTTTAAAAAATTTAGGGGAAGTGAATGCAATTATTTAATTTTAAGGAAAATTTCAAAAATTATGAGAAGATTAAAGCAATTTATCCCAAAACGTGGCGGTTGATTTCCTTCGGTCTATGCAAGACTATGATGACTGTTCGGATGGATTTTGCTCGGATTGAATCCGATCTCAGAGTGTGGGAGTTGGGAACTTTAACCTCATTTCATTTTACGAGGCGTCCAAACTCAACTTGGACCATAACTGATAAAAAGGAGTTTACGGGGACCACCACCAACAATGTGGCATTCTAAAGTCCCATTCTCACTCTGGTTCTGGAATCTGGATCGCCCAATTACTCTTTTTGCATGATTCTCTTTAACCTCATTTTGCTATTTAAAAAATAGGATTAAATATAAAAACCTCCTACCAAGTTTCTGACAACGATAAAAATCTTCCTTTTAGCTTTTCTTTAAGCTCGGTTTGTTTGTTATACAAACATTGAATCAGGGTATTTATGTATCATAGTTTGTATTTGTAAGTATTTGTTTGATATGTAAAAATGTAATAATTAAGAAATTAAAAATATATTTTATTGCATCTATTTTTTGGATATAATTTTGTATTTTTTTGATAATTTTATTTTTTTATCAAAATTAAGGCATTGGATTATAAGGTAGTTGAATCATTTAATGATAGGGCTTATGCTTTGCACTGATTTCAAACAAATAAGATGAATACAAAAGCGGTTTAAAAATATGAACAATATTAGCATTCATGAATTGCAAAAAAGATAATTATGCAGAGTAGATATTTGTATTTGCATCGCAATTAAACACAACCTTAACAAAAACCTCCCATAACTTTTGAAAAATCAACAAATACCTCCCTTCCATCACTGGCCTGGATAAAAGACGTTAGACTGATGCATCAAAATTTTCCAAATACCCATTTTATCCATTTGTCGTTTTCTTCATACTCTTTCTTTGCCGTTTTTTTCCTCTTTCAATCTCCCATCATTCAAACTCTATTGACTCATCCAGTTGGCTCCTGTTACTCCATTTCTTTAATTCATTATTATTCTTAATAGCTATTCACTTCAATAGCAGGGAAGAGCAATTTGCTAAGAGGAATTAAAAAGTAAAAAAAAAAATAAAACTAAAAATAGGCCAACATCTATAGACCTTCGTAGTTTACACCAGACGGAGAAAGAGTAGCAGCGGACCCATCCATCCATGCTAGGGCTACTAAACCAACTCCCCAGAAAATTAAATTCCTTTCCATGCTCTGTTTTTAGCGTTGAGATACACTCACACTTTTCTCAGAATCAGAACTGACATGAAAAAACGACCAAACCAAGTAAAGGAGTCATGTCATCTGAAATTAGATCCATTGAACAACCATAACATCATCAAAAAGTGAACAAGCGCCATAAAAGAGCTCTTAATCCAAACCCAGATGGAAAACCCACATTTCTATTAAAGGAAAAATATCATCTTTGCCTTTTTTTTTTTTTTTCTTCAAACGAGTCAGCATCCTATCGCGATCGACACCCTTGTGCGAGAATTTCTGTTATTCGCATAAGAACTCATAAACCGTGACGAAATTCACTCCCAAAACCACCATTTCAGTAGGGAGAAGATGAAAAGAAAAATAACTTTCCCAAAGAAACTGTCAGAAACAAATCCAAATCAGAGCCAAGATGCCAGAAACACAGTTCCAAGAAATTCCGAGCTCAAATATGGAGAATCGAGTAAGAAATATTGATTGATTGCAATCAAACTCCTCAGTCTGAGCACCATTTCAACAGAAACAAAGGAGAAAATAAAGAGAATTTTTTTAGAGAATGAAGGTAGCAACCAAACAAGCAAAGCGCCCATCACCTGTAAAATTCTGAAATCCTAGAGATCGGAAGACACAGGGTTTGATTTCTATCCATTTTAACCAATCCCCACATATTCCATGTGAGTATAAACGGCAGTGGAGATTGAAACTTCCTCTATGGTATTTTACGATCTTTTTAAATGATTTTCTACGGATAATTTCGTAAATGTAAATGCTTTCTATCCGGTCAGTGACGAAAGGGAAGTTTTTGTCAATTTTTTAAAAATCTAAGGAAGCTTTTTGTTAAAGTGAATCTAAAAGAGAGGCTTTTATGATTGTGAGAAATTTCATGGGAGGCTTTTGTATTTTACCCTAAAGAACCCCATGCGCATGATTTTTCTTTATCTTTTTAATAAAACAACTAATATAGAGTCTGGATTTCCTGCTCACACAAACTCTATTCACGTCTACCCACATAACATCGTAGCCACTCATGGAGAACATCTCATCCTCCTACATAGTATTATGCGGGGGGAGATGTTCCTAATTCACGAGGATAGTGTGTTGTGGGTAAACATAGGCAGAATTCTCATGGATAGGAGATCCAGACTCTTTTTTTTTTTATTGGTGAAAGAGATCTGGACTCACTAACATAAGTGAAAGATTTGGCAATTTGCCATGACTCTAGATCTCATACCCACACCTACCCACAAAACACTACCTCCCTGTGTTTGGAACTTCTCCTCATGCATAATAACATGTAAGAGCATGAGATGTTTCCCATGTGTGGTAGAGGCATTGTGGGTTTTACAATTATGAATAAAATCAGGTTAGACAACCACATGATGCTTTATATTGAACAAGCAAACCTTGTTATGTTATGTATTACCTAATTGGTATTTCTTTCTGTATGATTGGATGTGCAAATTGATGGTGCACGATTTGGCAGGTGACTCGGATGCTGAGTTGAAAGTTTTCCTTTGTCGGTGGCCAAGCCAAGTTTGACTGAGTTAGGTCTGACCAAGCTACGTAATCCTGTAAGAGAAAGGTGTTAGAGTGCTTGAGTTGTTTTTACCTAGGGTGGGCACTTCGATGCTTAAGTCAGCAAAGAGTTATTTAGAATCTAAAAAGATTAGAGAGTGCGAGAGCTTAATCGCGCATACCTTCTTTAAGGGGAATGATGCTTTTATATAGGTGTGAGGGATTAGAGACTTTCTGTAATGGGTCCTAAATTCCCGAAGAACCATTTCTGCTAAGTTGGGAGAGAGCACATACGTTGGTTATTTAATCTGCGTAGAGGGCTGAGGTCCGTCCGATTGATCCTAATGCGCGTGATACAAGTAGGTCGTCTTAACGGTCGAGCATTAATACTCCGAAAGACTCTGTGTGATAACGGATCTATGTAACAAGTTAGCGAGCACGCTTTGTAGGTCGTCGATCATACCCGTCTTGGCTCGGCCGGTCCTTAAGGGAGGTCACTCCTTGTTTGAAGGACTTTCAGGTCGGCCAGGCCGAGGTACCTTAGGTTGGCATTGGACGAGGTGCTCCTAATTGACCTGCCGTTGTGATCTGCTTACTCAACTCCGAGGTATCACTTGGAAGCTACGTGTCATGATGTAATTGGGAGGACCAAATTACCCTCATCACAAATAATAAAGAAAGGAACTAAATTCCTGCAATAAACAACTATTGAGCCATAGAGACACCGATAAGTAAATAATTTAAAATTTTTAAACCTTTAAGAAAATTTCCATCCCTCTAATGCTTAAAAAATTGAAAAAAGAAAACAAATAATATCAATTATATTGATATGTACTATCGTATCAATGTTTTAATTCCTAGTCTGATTTGATTTGTCTATAAATTTAGGACAACACAAGGGTCATGGGCCATGAGTCATCCGTCATGGCAAATCTGCAGTGGGATGAATATTAAAAACAAGTGATATCTACGGGACATAATATGAAGAAATCTGTGGATGAATAACACTGCATTAAACAAAATTTTGTATCCACTTTTCATTATATGAGGCATATATGAATGAGATGTACATGTATGATGCTCACTTTTTTTCAAAAATGAAATAATTGAAGAAATAAAAAATTTGTCTCCATCTCAGAACGAAATCTAGCAAATGAGAATTTAAGTAGGAGTATCAGCATCGATCAATATATTCCATGTCAGATATGGTATTTGCATACTTCATGGCCTAGGGGCGGTTCTTACAAAGATCCAACTTTTCTTTGCCAAAGATGAAAAGACATCCTAAAGTGGCCCGACTTATCACTGAAGAAAGTTCAGAAACAGTTGTTAAAGCAAAAAATTTCTTCTTTTTGGAGTTGGTGGGTGTCTCTGTCTGTTGCCTCAACCACCACAACATTTCAACTTGGAGGAGGGTCGATCAAATGATTTGCTAATGGGAATATTTGCACTCCATACTACTCGAATAATGCTAAAACCAAAAATCACAGAAAGATCCTGCATGTGTTATATTAATTGAAGCAAATTACAAGCATTTATTTCTAAACAAGTGATCTCTATCTCTTCCGTTTTACTTTCAGAAACTCTCTTTCTGAAATTCCAACTTTAACAGGGAAGTTTTTGCTTATAACTTAGGCAACTATAAAAACCCAGCATCAAGTAATTAGTTGCTGTCCTGATTTCCAAGGGAAAGATTAGGCCATCTAAGTCAGTTACATAATTGATTATTCTCCTTAATACTTTTTGCCCTTTAATTAGTGATTACTATTCTTGTTTATTAATATAAAAATGGGGAGGTCTGCCAGAAACAGACTTTCTACGTGTACTCTCATTAAGGTGGGGTATTCCTTGCACATGTAATTGCCGGATGACATCAAAGTATATAAATAGAACATTGAATAGAATTGTTTATAAGGTTTTCTTTCCCATCTCTTACCTCTTCACATCCTCACATTCTACCCATTTATTTCACCTTGGTTGGATAACTAACTAAGAGTAGAAAATTAATGTATAAATCTTCAAGCAAAGAAAAGTAATATGAAACTAATAGAGGGTGTTCCCCACAATGAAGAATTGGATATCCCAGGCCTCCACTCCACCCCTCTTCTTATATTCCTGCCAAGAAGGAATCCTCTATCAAAGATGAGGATACGATAGTTTACAGGTATTTAACTTCTTCAATTGTTGCTATTGTCAAATTAAAAGAGAAACACATTATGCACAAATAAGAGATGGAGTATGTGCAGAGCACATATCTCGATAATTTTTCCTCATTTAGTCTGGCATATTCTAATATTCAAAATATGACTAATATATCTCCGTGCATTTAAACACCTTCAACTTGCAGAGTGACCCCTAAAAGTGCTCAACTGAGCACAAATGAAAAAAAAAAAAGAATGAGAGTCTTTCAATTAAAGAATTTCCACTCAGTGTATATGCTTTCATTGTCCACACCCCAAGCCATAAAGCTACCAAAATCCCCTCTTTTCCAGCTTGATAGTGTGTGTTTGTGCGTGTGGGACATAAAAAAACAACATTATCAGTCATTTTGTCTTCTCAAAACAAAAGCTGATTGAAAAAGAGACATAATCTTATATATCCTTACAGAAACATTGCACCTGTATAGAAGCTTGGAAGAGCCACTAAACTATTTGGGTATCAGAAGGGTCTTGATTATTGCCAATGCTCAATTTCAAAAAGAAACACTTGACACCTTTCCACAACTCCATTCCAGTATCTCCAAACCTTTGGAGAAATTTTTGTGGATTGGAGCTGTAGAAAAAGTACACTCTTTTGCTTCATAATATTTGACAACCTTATTAAGAGACCAATGCAGTGTTTAATGTTTCTTAACCCAGAGCTTGGAGTTTACAAGTAAAGCATGACCAACTTAAGTATGAGCACAATCTAGATGGTCGACCAAAAACTACCAGGGGCCAGCCATCAATTGGCTCTGGGTTGTCAGATAAATAGCTCACATTTGATAACTGCTTTGACTGTAACGTTTTAGGGGGTATTCGCCAATGTGAATGGTTTTGTTTTTTTTTTTTAAAAAAAAAAAAAACAAAAACAACTGCCACATTAGCAAAAATGTATTGTTTATTTTTTTTCTGGCAGGATAATTTTGGTTTTAAAAAACAATAGCAGTCACAACATTGGTCACCTTTTTGAAATACCAGATCTTTGTTATTTGAAAATTACAAAGCTATAGAAACCTAAAAATTCCAAAAGAATGAAAAAAAAAGAATAGTAGATGAAGAATATGAGACGACTCTTCCAAACTTTTAACCATGAAAGACAACAAGAAGGAAGAACCAGAGAAGATATAAAAGCTGATGGAAAAGCTGCCATACTTTGGACAGAGCCAACATCCAAGACCATTATTAAAATTCCAGAAGTTAATGGGAGGGGTAATTTGAGAAATTTGAAAATTTTCATAAGATCAATAGATAGTGAAAAGTAATTTCAATTTTTCATTGAACAGAATTTCCTTTTCATGTGATAATTCAGATTAGCTGGGTAATTACTAAAAATTATGAGGGGCATTTTAAGATTTTACAAGCACAGGTTGACATGTAAATAAAAATATTGGATGAGATAAACTGCTACTTATAATATACTATCAAGAAAGAGAGGGAAAATGTAATTATGCACTAGGTTTTCAAACAAATTAATTGTTGAGCATGTTTCGATACTGTCTTGGACTTGCATAACATAAAAGTATGCTGGATATGTATAGCTTACAATTATGTTTGGTTTGAAGGAAAAAGTAGGGAAAGGAAGGGAAAGGTAGGAAAACCTATACAAGGTTTGCAAAGGTTTCCCTATCTTTCCCTTCCTTTCCTTACTTTTTCCTTCAAACTAAACACAGCCTTAATGTTTCATCCTGGGATCTATACATGAATTGGATCAATCTTAAAAACTGAACTGATTTCCGTTTGGTCTGGATGGGGACCTTGATTTCCCCTTTTAAGGTTCAGTTGTCAGCACTCAGCAGTTCAAGTATTCAGGATTAGATATGGTAATCACTAATCAGATAGATGTGTCCAATCTTGTCTGTGCCCCTAAACTTTTAGGCAGCATTATCATGAGATTGCACACTTCTGAAGTATGTAATTTCCAAATTACAACAAACACGCCTATTACTTTCAAAGGTTGAAGTTCATTGACCCCTGTAATAGTTAATATGGACTTCCAGTGAAAGCAGTCCATGATCAATGGCTAATTAGGATATAAACTTTAACATCTAACTTCAGCCATCTTCTTTTAATGCAGGAAAAAAGTTTCTTGAACAAGATATATAGTGATATCATTACTCTAGCAAGTTGGGTGGAATTACAGTTAGTATTCTACTTGAACTTGAGGTTGCTGACAAGTCATAAATTGTAACAACAGTAAATCTCACACAAAGTCTGATGGGGGAATAAAAGAAGCAAATTAAAAATGGTAACTACAATTGAGATTCAAGGAACAAGCTAAAGGGAAGAGGGATTCACCAATTGCAACAAGCACAAGAAGCAATGCCTAAACAGACTGACCTGTGGATTGTCAGAGCTATAGAATAATTTCTAGACATGAAATAGACAGATGCAAAACATATGAACAGGATGAAATTGAAATAGAAGCTTTGTAATATATGGCTAACCTTAAATTCACCCATCTTCCCATCTTTACTCTGAGTTCCCTCAGGGAAGGACAGATGCCCCTTTTCTTACCAGATCAATGCAACACTTTACACAGTCCTATACTTAAGAAGCCAATAAAATGCCAATACCTCTTCCCCTTATATTTCCATAGACAATACAATCATTCTCACCAAATCAACATAAAGAAAGATGAAAATGAAAAGAATATATACCAATTGACTTCTTCTATCCATTTGCTTCAAAGGAATAGTACCCATAAGGAACATTATCCACCAACAACAGGAAGGCAAACATCCCAGTCTTGCTGATAAACGTGAAGCTTCTCCCAAGAATCAGAAGGGTAATAAAATATCTAGAAATCTCTGGTGATTGAAAACATATACAGCAGGGGTACCAGGCTTTTGCAAATTCTCCAATCCCTCAAACTCAACCCTAAAGAAAGGAAAACTGTCAAAGTTGCCCAAATCTTGGCAGTAAGATGTACTTTTGTTTGGTATTGATCGAATAGGAGCACAATAGGATGACCCACCAGCATAAATATAAAAAGGAGATTACTAAGCTGATTATTTAAGGTGAGATCAGAATTATTGGCAGCAGTCTATGGAGTAGAGAAAGCTAAAGAAATGGGGATTACTAAGCTGATTATTTAAGGTGATCCAAAAGTTAAGGAATGAATTCAGGAGATTCAAGCAGATATGTAAAGATATGATGATCCAAATAAGATGGATTAGGAGGTTTGCAAACAGTTTGGCTGATGGTCTGGCAAAGCAAAGAACTCAAAGACGCTATGTTCTGGGCAATTCCTCCAACTTTTGATCTCACTCGAAATTCTGCCAATGGAAAACATAGACAACAATTAGAAATATTAAAGAGTGAATGAAATACAATTATACTTGCTTATCAAAAAAATTTAGAAATATTAAAGAGCAAATGAAAGAATGAATTAAAAAAGAATATCGGCAAAGGGTTCAATCAAACCTGTTAATGAGTAGACAGCATCAGGAGACCCAGTTCCAGCAAGCTCTGATCTTAAAACAATGTTTTCTGGAAGGCTTATACCTGTTTTGCAAATTAATTTTATAACATGGTTTAAATTTCTCCACTTTTTGTCCAGAAAAGAGTCCCAGTTTAGATCAATATGTTTACTTGGAAAGCCTAAAAACTAAAAAGAAATTCTATCATGAGTAGAAGAATGAAAGAACCTTAAACAAGTAAGACAAATTGCACTAATCCAAAAAAAAAACCATCCTCTTTGAAGAAATGTTTACTGAACAAAGCATAAGTGCAAACATCTTGCTTACCATAACTAAACAAAGAATTTACAGATTTTATTGAAGAACCATCCTCTTTGCTAAGGCACAGAGAAAAGAATATAATAGTTGCAGCAACAAAGACACAGTATTAAAAGAGCCAGTTGAATTTCAGGAGTTGGTAGCAGTAAGAAATCCAAGAACCTCCAAAGTTTCAAAGATCACAGCTAACCAAGTAACCAGCTATGCACGGTATCTCATCCGACTATGAAATTTAACCCAAATAGGATTCAAGTTTTATTCTATCAGGTGTTCTGCATGAGAGCAGGAGTCAAAATGCTGCTTTTTGCTTAATTACTGCCATCATGGGTCTTCAAGCTTTAATTCCAATTCCATGTAAGCATTAAGAAGGTCAAAATCAATTTAAAGTTTCATAATAACCATGGAATAAGAAAATCATAATCATATAGACGGATGGGAAGTAGGAGTGGAGCCAAGAAAAAGAATAAGAAGAGAGAGAGAGAGAGAGAGAGAGAGTTCAACAAAGAAATAAAGAAAATTTTATATAGTTGTTACAGATGTGGAATGTACCAAAGTTTTTAAAGCATCGAACACTTCAAGACTGGAATTCTCAACATGTTTGTTGTCCATCTCCTAGTTGCATCACTTCAAGTAGTTGATGTGATGTTAGATGTCTTGTATTTCTAAGAGGTTGAGACCTTTACGGTGATTTTAGTCACAACTTGTTATCTTTTAGGGTTATTAGAACTTTATTTGCCATCCATTACTTATGTGTAGAACACATTAAAATATTATAAAAAAGTAACTAAAAAATGAAACTTACAAAAGGAGTGCACATTTTAAAAGTGATGTTACCCATGCCTAAAATGTTGCCCTGACTATGTGCCTAGGTACACCTTAATTTTAAAACACTACCTTCAACTCACTTCTCAGCAACCAGGGTTCTTACCCTCCAATCTCATCACCTACATTGCTACCACTTAATGCTTACAGTATTGTGGCAGCTACTATCTAAAGAGTCAATCTCATCCTCTGACCATCTGAACCAAATACCCTTACTCTCTCCCTGCTCTTTTTTAATTTCTTCTTGTTTTCCACCCAATCACACTGCGGAGATGAAAATTGTGGATTCATATCGTCTCACTATCCCATCTTTTGAGCTATTGTGCATGTCAAAGGTTTTTATTTACATTATTTCCTTTATCATTTATTAATAAAATTACTAATTTTGTCATGATCAATTTCTAATTTGGTTACTCAGATTTGTTGCCCTTGATCAATTTCTAATCTCAACAGAACACATAAATTAAGATTGAATATCATGGTTTTCAAGATCAGACCGGACCGGATGGTCAGATCGGAAAAATCAGGAATTGGTCACTGGACAGGTTCTGTTTTACCCCAGAACCGTCATTTGGCCAAAAAACCGTTGATTTAGTCAGCAAACTGCTGACTTAGACAGTCGAACCGTTTGAACCATGCAACAGTTTTTAGCTATTTTTTTTAATTTTTTTGTCAGAATGGGCCATCCGTTCAGTTCGAACGGTTGAACCATTTGACTCGGGAACCGGACCCTTAAACGGTTCATTGTCCGGTTTAATTTTAAAAACCTTATTGAATATCATATTTCATGAAATTTAATTCGATGTACAGTCCATGACTCCAGACATTTATTTTTGGCATTATACTTGCATGGATAGCAAAATGCAGACAAACTATGATGTGACACCATTTTTTTTCCTTTAACCTTCTAAAGATGTAACAAATGGTTGTACATTTAAGGTGGGGAGTAAGTGTTTGGAACTAAGTGTTTTTCCATGAATGTAAGATGACAAATAGAATGAGCGAAAACTGCCAAGTATAAGCTCATTAGATGAATAGCTATTTTAGTTATCAGTGGAGGTCTTGGCTGACATGGCACTGAGCATAGCTGAATGTTGGAACAGGATTGATTCCTGATGTAGCTGATAAGGCTTAGAGAATTTTAGATTTCAGTAGGGCTAGCAACTGAAATCTAAAAATCTGCTGGGTTATCTGGGTTTCAAGGGGCAGCAATGGAGGGACTAAGGATGCAGTTTGGTTTTATAACAGAGAAACAGATTTTGAATGCTAGCTATATGTGAAGAGAAGGGCAATAAAGTTGTATGGGAAATTAATCCATGCTGGAGATGGGTAGAGACTTATGCTATAAGCAGCATAGTAGTTACTACTTACGATACAACTGTCTACTCCAGCATACAGGAAATATTTGAGGGGATGAATGGTTAGTAAACCATGTCCAGAGTAATGCCAGAACCAAGATTCTAGCTCTTATATTTTTGTATGTAATTCAGATAATTAGATACATTTCATACCATACGGCACAATAACATTGAATTATATTGGGAAATGGAAAAGTAGCATGGAGCATAACATTGACTAGGGTAGCTGGAAAACATATAACATATCTTAGTAAAATTTAAACCCTTAATACGACTGAAAAAATCGGCATACAATCTATTTGCAATAATAATAATAATAATAATAATAATAATAATAATAACTGAAAATATTCATCCACCTATAAATATTAGCTGCAAAAGGGAAAAAAAAATCGATCATGGTCCACAGAAAGGGTTCGATCAATTATAAATATAGAATCAATAATACTGGTCATGCCTTACTACTTACTAGTGCATGTCATAACATGGGAAGTTTCATCACTGTCTAATAGGACACTCTGGATCCCTTACCCACCTGAGTTCGGATTTCCTCTCCACAAGAATTCTGTTCACGTTTATCTTAGTCATACATGGAGAATATCTCATCTCTTGCATAGTATTATGTAAGGGGAGATGTTCCCAATTTACGAAGGCTAGGATATTGTGGGTATGCATGGGCAGAGTTTTTGTAGGTAGGAGATCATCTACCCACAAACTGTTTTTTCAACCTTATCCACAGAACACTATAGTCGTGTATTGGGAACATTTCCCATGAATGATAAGGGAAATATTCCCAATGCACAACTGTAATATTTCGTGGGAAGTGATGTGGGAATAATTTGTGGGCAGCAGATCTGAACCCCTGATAAAATTTATGTGAAGATGTTCCCAATGCATGATTGGAAGTGTTGTGAGGATTAAATCCAGATACAATTCTAGTTTCTTTTTATTCAATTGCCCTGATTGGGTTGTTAATCTTGTATCTCAGGATTTGCTGGGGGCCTCTTTGTTTGATTCTTTTGGTAACCATTACAGAAACACACAATGATGGTTTATCAAAAATGTGATATGCCATAAGCCCATAGGTTGAATGTCTCATTAAAATTCAATGTGATACCATATCCTGTTTTTTTAAACCTTGATTGAAGAATGTCATTTCTGTCTTTTTTATTTTATTTTATTTTTTGTGTCCAAATTGAGCTTTAGAACAAGTCTGTATTTTAAAGCATTCCATTCATCAGATGCAATTAAAAGCATTTTACAGAAAGGGAGATAAGTGATTAAGTGAAAACCATCCTTCAAATTCAAAATATTGAATGATTAAAGATTCCCTTTTAACAAAAGTGGGTGCACCCAAATCACTCTCCTTAAACAGACCAGCATCTGTCTAACCTCTGAACCATGTAGTCCCCTTGATATTCCAACCACAATCAATAATGCTAGCCATGCCTTAATAGTGCATGTCATAACACGGGAAATTTCATCACTGTCTAATAGGAATAGTACATTCGGCAATGGGTGTTTGGTAATTCCCTTTAGATGTTTGATGGAATACCCGTATAATGTTGTCTTCACATGGACTATTGGCTAGCATTCCTCCAACAATAACATATAGGAGTGATCATTCTTACCCCAAGTTGGTTCAGCTAGCTTTCAGCTTGCATATTTTTGGGCTTGGACCTACGTTTCTTGTTCAGGCCTGGCTTCGGCATGGGTATGGGCCTGTATCAGATCCAAAAAAAAAAAATGTATTGGTCAGTCTTGAGCTCGATATTTTGGAGAATCAGGGCTGGCAATGATAACAATTTTTAGAAATGTTGATTCATTAATTGGTGTTTTAACTTTAAGCTTATTTTGGTGTAAGATAATTGTTTTTTTCTTTTAAATAATAGTTAGAATTCATCCAACTATTGAATTGAACGGTGATACCATTTGACCTGTAACCTAGTGGCTGAAATGGCTTTAGTCATATGGAACCTATACACCACTTTCAACTACCCTCAGGCAGTTAGGCCTCAGCCAAGAGCATATAAATGTCCCTTAAAAATTCAGACTTATAAAGTAAAAATGATGACACAAGTTCTATCTAGATTGTGCCTTTGTCAATTTAGTATGTACAAATTTGACAACCTTGTAATTTGCATCCACCCATAACATTACATTTCTTTTGTTTGACATGTTGAGAGGGGACCTTAGGTATAGCTATCAATGGGTCGAATCTGGTTCAGGACAGGATGAATTAGGCCCGATTATACTTGACATTAATATTATGATAATAACATTGGAGCTTCATTTTCAATAAATATAGCCTTAATAATTGATAAAACAAGTGTTTTGAATAAAAATATCTCATATACTGTATATGAAATATACCTTTCTAGGCATACAATACAACAAAAATTACAAGAAAACAAAGAAATAATCAGTGTGGGTTTTAATCGGTTTGGAACAGTGAGAACCAATCCTGACTCAATTACTGATAGGAACACAAAACATATAACCAAAACTGTCATAATCGCTTTGATCAGTTCAGTTCTTTGGATAGACTAGAACCCATCCATTGACAGCTCTAGTTTTAAGGGTTTCACAAAACAACGTTTGGCTCATCTGTTTTTCTTCTTTCTTTTGGTGAAAGGAAGTTATTGGGCCCATCAGGTTTTGGTTTTTGCTTTTCTTACAGTGAGCGTGCACATTCTTGTATCAACATCTATATTATATAAAACTGATATTTGCCTTGATCCTATTTTTGTTCATAGAGGTCTTTTACTCTTTCATCTTACTTTTACTTGCACGTGTACAATACCTGCTCTTATACTAGTAAATGACAAATTTAAATCTCCCATTTGAGTATAAAAAAAAAAAAAAAACATAACGTAAGTATGGATACCAATCTGATGAAAACCATCCAGCCTTGGAGTACAAATTTCTTCCTCACAAAATTGGTTCTCATAGTGGGACTGAATCTAGTAGGCTCAATGAGCATTTAGTAAATATTCTAACAACTGTTAAAAGTTGTTTTTAATCTTTTCAACGGTAGGTTGAGGGTATTTTAAGGGATAGGTGTCAAAAAATTTTCTAAGTATATATATTATTTATATAAATATATAACTCATATGTCTATGTTATTTATTTATTTATAAATATGTTTATATATTGCATTTTTGTAATCTTTAATAAAAATGTATATATATGGTGAAAATATTTTTTTTTATTTTTTCTGTTATATTTTCTTTTCCTTTCGGATGAGATCAGATTCGAATAACCAACATCCTTCTCAGATTCCATCATCTACGTCTAGTGAACCATCAGCTGAAGTGTCATGTCCTCCTTGATCTTCTAATCTATCTTTTGCATCAAACCAGTCCTTCAAACATATGCATATCTCCAAGCTTTCGTCATTCATCCAGCTTCTCTTATTATCTAATACCTTAATATGTGCACTAAAATAAGACTAGTGGAATTGTGGAAACCAGAGAGATAAGTAGATCACATGTCATAGTAGAAAGCACTAGTTACTTTTTTCTATATCTTTTCACCATACTGAAATATCAAAATTATGTAATTATTTAGATGTGAGGAATTTTGTTAAATTAACTTGTAAATAAAAATGAAGTTTAATAAATGAATTTGTTTAAGAAGTGACAATTGACTGTTGCCTTTTATTTGTTGATGACCAAGCTTTATCTAGGTCACTAATAGAACTAGTGGTTCCAATAGTGAAGGCTACATGAGTTCTCTAAAAAACATTAGTATAAAAAAGTTCTAAAAAAGCTTTTATACAAGTTACAACTTCCCAATCATCTTCAATTATAAAATCATGGGGCATTATCTCATTATAAAAATTAGTAAGAATATCTTTATATGAAATACAATTATTTAAAATAAAATAAGTGGAATTCTACCTATGTTTAACATCTAATACAATTTTTTATATTTTATCCCATATTTTTTATATAAATATTTAAATTCTTGTTTTTTTGTTCTATAAGGTTGTGTTTGGTTTGAAGGAAAAAGTAGGGAAAGGTAAGGAAACCTATACAAGCTTTGTAAAGGTTTCTCTACCTTTCCCTTCCTTTCCCTACCTTTACCTTCAAACCAAACATAGCCTAAGTTCTAATATAGATAATACAATTTCTAATTTTAGAAACATGAGGTGAAATAATATTTAAATCTTCTTGTATACATAAATTTAAAACATGACATGCGCATATAATATTAAATGATTTTTCCATTTAAGTGTGGTTTTAATTTAAATTTTAAAATATTTATAGCTAAATCATTATGACTAGCATTATCGAAACTAATACAAAGAATTTTATTTTCAATACCATTAGTAAGTAAAGTATTTAAAATACTTACAACAACTCAAGTCATGTAAAACTTAAAATTCATTTTTGTAAAAGCCATGATTCACCAATAAAATGCATTGTGACACAAATACAATTAATATCATATTTTGAACTCCAAATATTAGATAAGTAAAATTTTAGAATTAAGAATCAATAAAGTAGAAATTAAATTTTGTTTATATGTTAAAAAAATTAAAGCATATATTCTAATAGTATTTCTTGAAACAATTGTTCAGCATATCCAAAATTACCAAAAAGCCCATGATTAATTTGTGTTTTATTATTATTATTATTATTATTTGTTATTAAATGCCTACCCATGTTTTTTACCAAATGGCCAATACCACCCTAGCACGAGTAGTAGTAAAGGTGCCTTGAACGGTAACAGTAATTGTACGTACCACTAACATAATTAAAGTTGATCATATTGTGATTGGGCATCATTGAAGTTGAAGTTTTAGAGAAAAGGATTTTGAGAATAACTAGCTAATTTAAAAAATTTGAAACATTAAAACCTTAAAAATAAAAAATAATTACCATTTACTTGGCCTATTGGTGTGAAATGCGAGCTTGATTTCAACTTATAAAGCTTTTAAACCTCTAAAATTGTCAACTTAAGAAAATTGAACAAGCCTTCTGCTTGTAGAAACACGAATAAAGTTTAAAATAAAGTATGAAAGTGTATAAGAGAGTATGTAAGAGTATGAGTGTTATAGTTCTAAATGGTTAAAGTGTTTGGCGTGATGCGTTCCATCAGTCTTAAGGCTTTTGACATATTGGTCAAGCACACAATATTTGGTATCAGAGCCTACCATCACGTCTTATGTTTAAATCACAAAAAGGGCTACCTAGAGTAGAGTGAAACCTGCCATGGAAAGGGCTACCTAGAGTAAAGTGAAAGTTGTCACGAAAAGGGATACTTGAAGGAGAGTGAAAGTTTCCAAAGGGAATGGTCTACCTAATGCAGAGTCTAAGCTATCATGAAAATGGCTACCTATAGCTAGAGTGAGAGCCATCATGAAGAGGGCTACCTATTGCTAGAGTGAGAGTTGCCTAGCAATGTTTAGAGAATCGGGCTGGGCATAGAACCGAAGAAGGGAGAGTATCACGGGTTAGAGGTTCAACCTAGGTCAAACCAAAGGTAAAACCAAGATGACATAATATATAAAATACTATGGGTCATATAAATACTATATAAAATATTTTACAACTTTTAATATAGTTAAATATGGAGGAGAATGACTGTTTAGCCCTGGCTGCCCAGCTCATAATTCTTTGCCCCACCGTATAGGGGAGATGAATCCTAACTGTGGATTGATGCCAAATCCACGGGCAGGATGCGGTTTATAGGGGGGTGGGCTACTAGTAGACTATGGGGGGATGTAATTTCAGAATTCTGAAATGAACTGCAGTTTACTCTGATTAAATATGGTGGGTGGATGGTAAGCTTCTTAATTTTTAAAAAAATGACTAGGGTTCAAACCTTGTAATTTACATTTTCTTTGAAATATGTGCATAATAATGTAATATGTACGAGTCATTAAATAACATAAGTAAAGATGTGTTATTGTAACATTTTCTTGGGTTCAAGTCTTGTTAATTAAGTTTTAAAATTTCACTTATATATGGATCCGAGCGGTTTTATGAAACTGGGACCAGTTCATCGGCTTTTTGGTTAAACCAGCTAGTCGATCGATTTTCACCAATTTTTGAGCAAGTCCTGTTATTGGGGTGCTATTGAACCTATTAGAGTCCTAGGTCATGGTTCAACTGGTTTGACCAGCTAGTTCGGTCTGGTTTTCTAAATAGTGCTGCCTAGAGTGAAGCCACTGAGATGTCAGCTATGGAAGCATAGTGATATGTTTCGGTCCTAAATGGTTAAAGTGCTTGGTCCATTGGTCTTAAAGCTTTTGTTGTATTGGTCAAGCACAAAGCAATGAGAGAGCCTGAGAATTGGTGTAATGAGAATGAGGGAGAGTGAGGATATTTATAAGTGTTGGAAATAAGTTAATTAACCAAAATACCCTTAAAAACTAGCTATTAGTTGTTGGGGGGGGGGGGGGTTGGGATTACTAAAATACCCCTCAAATTAGTTGTTAAATTGGTGGGGGTATTTCTATAAAAACAAATTGGGGGGAGGGGGGAAACAGGCAAGTGGGTTGGCACGACCCATCGTGTTAGCTTTGTGCCATGCTATTCTAGGCTGCTGACCGTGCTAGCATGACCAACATTTTTGTGCTGTGCTATGCTAACCTGTGGGCCTCAAAACCCAAGCCCAACATGATACAAGAAGGGTATGGGTTGGGCTTGGCACGACCGTTTGCTATAGTGACGAGGTTGTAGTTGACCCACTTTAGAGTTCTAAATAAAAAGTGACACCTTGAAAAACATAAACTCCAAGGTCCAACTTAAATTAATATTAATGGATTTTAGATTTTCTCAATGTATCATACAAAAAAGTACCATTGAAAGGCTAGAAGTCGGGTCAGGTTCAAAGATTACATATTTACATTTTACTTGGCCGGTTGGGTTGGTTAGGGATGAAAAAATCCATAGTAATTCCGACCCATTGACATCCATATATATTGGGGGCCTAGTTAGGGTTGAGCCTGAATAAGGTTAAAGTTTAGGAGTGTCAATGGATCAAATCATAATTTGATACAAATCCTATTTTGTTTTATTAGGATATATTCTTATCAGATTTTCGGATCACCTCTATCCAATCTGATCTGATTCGGATATATGCGATCCAATCCAATTGTATTTGTTGTTTTTCTTTAAAACTATTATATTTAAAAAAAATCCAGAAATTAAATCGTATTAGATCCGATCTACTATTTTATAATATTGGATAGGATTCGAATCCGATACGATCCGTTCCCGAAGACAAAAGGCTGTGTCGAAAATGGTCCAGGAGGAATAGTCAATAATGACCCCATGTAACGAAATCGGATTTGCTCCTGCGCTTGCGGGTATAGAAAACAGCGGACGATTCAACCCAAAAGCGGTTTCTGGGAAGCCAAAAACTGCTTATCTCCCAACTCCCAAGAATGTTACGCCAGTTGTATTAATGCTTTTGAGCTTCGCCCCCAATATTTAACTGGCAAATAAATAAATAAATAAACAAATAAAAATCCGGTACGTACATATCCGCCCCGAAGCCCCAGTCTCTTTCTCGATGCATGTATCTATTGACTATTGTATTCACGACATGACATCTGATATTTCTTTTATCTTGCATCTGCGCTAGAGTCTAGACATCAAATCTTGTACCCTACATATGGAATACTGAGTTAGGATGATCTATTCGAAATCGTATCCTTTAACCAGTGGATAAGAACCCAAAGGCCAAAGATGGATGGAATTATGGAAGGGAGGGGCTCCATCTATGATCTATGGCCTCGCCACTCCCAAGTCCCAATCATCTCTCTCCTCACCCTATTTTAAAGTAAAAAAGCCTACAAGGCCACGTCTCTATCCAAATTCCAGGTTACAATTCGCTGGGCGTCAGTTGTCAGAGCACACCGGAAGCTGAGACGGGAAAACAGGAAACATTCCCCTCACACCCAAATCCACAATCCCACTTGCAATCTGAACTAAAACCATCCCCTCTTTCTTTGTCTTTGCCGTCTTCTTCCTCTTGCTGGGTATATAAAAAGACCGCGGTTTATGCTAGCTTTAATCATCATCAGTCTTTGAGTCTTTGATTTGAGATTCCCCAAATTCCATTTTAGAATCTAAAAAACAAACAGGTGAGGTGGTGCCGTGCGCTATCCATTTTCGTTTTTGAGGGTTTAAGGTTTAAGGTGCTGCTGCGTCAAGCACAAGGGTCAAGACTCAAGTGTAGTGAAGAAGAGCCCAGACTCCAGAGTTTTAAAATTAAAGGTTAGAGAGAAGATGATATTGGTGGCGATAGTGGCGGAGCTACTGGAGGAGTACACTGTGCTTCTGGCCAGGGTATTAGAGCAAATGTTTCACGATGCCCCCTTTCCCAGGCGTATGCGTTTCCTCATTCTCCGTAATCTTCCTTTCGTTTCCCTCACGCCTCGCCCTCGTATGATCCGAGCCTCTGCTTAGCCTTCTCTCTGTCTCTCCCTATTTCTCATGTTTACCTTTTTCCGTTCTTTCTGCGATTTTTGATCTTGTATGTATATGAGCATTTTTCTTTATAGCTTTTAATCTCAACCATTCTGTAATATTAAACGAATTTTATCTCTTTCTTTTGTTTTTTCTTCTTTCTCCTCTTAATTTTGTCGATCATTCAAGAAGGAGTCTTCAAAATTTGGGCTGACGATGCGGATGTGGCAATTCCTGGTTCGATACCTCAATTATGGATTCCATGAACGAAGAACGCTACCATTAAAATCTACAAGTAGTAGTAGAGTGTGCAAATATGGAGAGTGGAGACGGAGAGATTTTCACGTACATTTAAATGAAAATGAAAAACAAATTCAGAAGTTTTGTGTTCCGTCTGTTTTCCCCCACCCACAGAATCAGAAACCCTGTCTCGCTCTCGCTGTTCACGGCGTTCTCTCTACCGCCTCCTGCCTGAGTTGTGAGTAGTGGTGGCTTGACTCCTGGCTGGCCCTCCTCTATCTTCATTGTCCTGGTAAAAATATAATATTCGCAATTCGGGATTTATGTTTGGTTTCAATAGAGATGGATAGGGATGGGATTACTTTTTCAATGAGGTCGACCTTATCCGTTCTCTTCTTTTTGGTAAATACTTTTTCAATGGGATTTCTTTTTCTACCATTCGTGATGGGACAAGGAGGCGCAAGTTGGAATAGTCCGGATCTGCTCCTCATTCACACCCTGGGGAGATAGATGTTCCCAATACAGTGTGATATATGGCTGTGAGTATGGGTTTCTTCATTCTTATTCTTACAAATAAGTTGGGTTAAAAATTAATCTCCCTTTCATAATGGGGTATGGGGTCAAACACTATTTTCCCATTTCTCAGGGTGTTTACTTGAGTTCAATATCTCTCCCATTTCTCAGTGATGTATAAATATGTAGGTGTAGGAGCAGAGCTCATAGTTGTAAAGGGAGCCCTGTCTCCCTCTCCCCCCTTTAGAGCTTTGTGGAGTGTGAAGTGTTGGGAGGCTTCTACAATTAGTGGCTTTCCACTGCAGTGTACCAGTACCCCCTTGATTTTTTAATGATCGTTTCTTGCTTTCATTACCAACAAAAGTTTGTATCATCTTATCTGTGGCATAGCAAAGATAGAGATGATCTTTTTATCATATTTGGTTATTTGAATTACTAGGCTGAAATTAGGGTTCAACTTGCACGGCTCGATTGGGGTTTTAGTCAAAATTTGAATGGGGCCTGGGCTTTCCAATGCAGTGTCCGATTTGATAATTAAGGTCTGAAAGCAACCACTTTGTCTGAATAATGACAAAAATGATTGGGAGTTTGGGACCACTAGGTACACATCCAATTTAGACCTTATCAGGAGTAGGAGTTGTTTATTTAAATAATTCAAGAATCAAGGATTGGGGGATAGGAGTGCAACTTGGATGGGTTCATTTCGAATTTTGTCAAAATTTGAATGGGCGGGCTCGGTTCGAGAGAAGTGTAAAATGCTAACTTGGATCAACCCGAATTCTGCCCCTAGTTGGGGGAGGGGGTTGAGAGGAAAAGGGTGTTAGCAAATGTGTATGTGTGTGATTAATGATTTTGTTTTTCAGAAAACACCAGAAAGGGAAAATAAATACTGCCACTAGGGCTGTTTGTGTAGTAGTTAATAAAAAAGCATTCTGTACTGAGATTTTGGCTGCATTTGGCCTTCCTTATTTTAAGCAATTGTCTCTTTTTTACAGTTAAAATGCCCTTATAAGCACCAAATTTTTAACTCAAATGCCCTTAAAAGGTCCTCAAATGGATAATCTAGAACATAAAATTATTAAAACAGCATAGGAATGTCAATAATCTAGGTCATCAAATGGATAATCTAGATCCGTGAGATCAGCGACCCATGTATCAGATTTTCCTTTGGAGGGAGTCCGGATCCGCTACCAACTAGTCACCAACAACATGATCTATATTCACATTTTTTACATGTTTAACACTTATATGTTGACAGTGATGAGATTCTTTCAAAGGCTTTTTAATGTGCAGCTTCATAGGAGAATAATTTTTGCCAAGGCTGTATTTTGTTTCAATATTACATGGATGGAAAACAAGGCAGTACCTTGTTTCAATGTCATGGATGGAAATTTTGTCTAAAATCTAATGTGTTTTAAGGCGTTGTTCTTTTATAATGTACAAGGTAGGGGGAGTTGGTTAATGGGAAATTGACGGGTAAATTCAGTTTTAGGGGAAATTGACCAATTTAATGTATTTTGGGTATTTGGGCATTACGTATTACTCTTTTCCCTAGTGGGTAAATCACTTTTCCATGAAGACTGCATTTGTTTTAGGTGTAAATTTAGTTTTACATCGATGAAATATGTGACCCGATTTAGTGATCGATGGAAAATGGAACCTGGGTGTTTTGGAAATTTTCTCTCATATCATTTGGTTGCTACGGTATAAAAGTGAAAGGTTTTCTGATCATTCTGCTCTGAAACTCTCCCTCCGAACCCAGTTGGATCCAGAATATAATATGGTGTTAGTCTTTGGAATCTGACATCAGAGAGAGATGGCAGTTGCAAAGACTAACATCAGCTTCAACCTTTCCTTGATCTATATGGGCTCTAACATCAGAACCCACCACGGCATGGGCAGTGGAAGGTAGATGAACTCGGGAAGCATGGCTGGAGGAGCTAGGATTGCAGGATGTGCAGTGGTGGTCGGTCTAGAAAGTGGGAAATCTACAACTGGTCTACATTGAAGAAGAGGTAGTGAGGGTGGTGCCTGAAGGGAGCAAGAGGTTCATACGGGTCATGAATGGAGACCTGGTTCGGTACCCTAAATAGTTTGAGGCTGGTCATCGGCCTAGCTAATGGAGTGTCTAGTTGGACATCAGCTACGACCTCTTTGAGGGTCAGCATGGGATGTCTTCCGTGAGGTTCTGAAGAGCACAAATGGGGTTTATCTCAGTAACAATTATATAGGCGCCGACTTGCTTAACAGTGGTAGCACAACCCTTGCCGACATGTCCATACCTACAGATAACTGCTACCTTGCCGACAATCATCATAGGACAAAGCAGTTAGATAGGGGAAGAATTAAGGCTTCGTTTGGTTTGTGGGATGGGGATGAGAAAAAGGGAATATTTCAAAAATATTCTTTTTTCTCATTTTGTTTTGAGAGAAATAGAGGGATGGGATGAGAAAAATATGGGATGTCAGATCCCAAAATCGTGGAATCAGGGTTGCACCAAAACCGTGCAACCCCGGTGGAAAAACTTGAGAAACCACTATTACCATTGAACTGGCCTTCTTCTTCACCAGATACTGGCAAGGAACCAGTGCGAGGGACTACGGCGATCTCCCTCTATCTTCCTCTTCTCTCTTCTCCCTCACCTTCTTCTTCTTCCTATTCTTCTCGTCTTCCTCCCTTTCTCTTCTCTCTTCTGCGAGGGGCAATAGCGATCTCCCTCCATCTTCCTCTTCTCTCTTGTCCCTCATCTTCTTCTTCTTCTTCATATTCTTTCCATCTTCCTCCCTTTCTTTGATTGTTGCTGCAACTCTCAGTAGCGGCGATCTGCTTTCTCAACACTCCTATTCTTCTCGACTTCACCAGATTTCCTTTCTAAACTCTCGCCGTTGCAACTCATGGAGCTATGTTCTTCAACTCTCAGCAACTCCGGTGAAGAACCAGCTCGTTACAGTGTTTTTCCTATTATTTTCCCATATATAAAACCAAACAATGGAAAGGTAAATTTTTACATGCTCCCATCCCATCCCATCTTTTCCCATCCTACTCAAATCTTCCCACAAACCAAATGGAGCCTAAAGTTAATTGTACCTTTCCTAGAATCGGAACAATTAACCACAAATTTGGATTATCACAACCAATTCTTTTATATTATTATGATTTGATATTAAAACCAGAAACTTAGATCTAGTAGATTTTGAGATGGTCGTATCTTGAACTCAGGTCGCCTAGTTAAACAGACAGATCTTGAAGATCTACAAGATTATTCGATCAAAATGAAACTTGTTCTTATAGAGAGGAGATGTTGGACGGATGAGACGTTGCAAGACAGAGAGGAACGAAGCTTGTTCTTCTGGCTGTGTTGGACGAAGGAGACGTTGCCTGACAAAGAGGAGAGAAGCTTGTTCTTGCAAAGAGGAGATTGTTGGATGGAAAAGAAGGGAAAGTTTACATCCATTTTAACGACATAAATTTTTCATCTATTTTCGATGAAAATATTGATAAGAATGAAAGTTTACCCCAATTCTCATTTACATCTCAAACGAACTCAAACGAACTTGGCCAAAGGGAAAGAATTAATTAAATTATTATAAAACTAAAATGTCAATATACAAAAGTCAGAATTTTTCGGAAATCCTGATTTACTTCTCACAGAGTATGCATCACACCAATCTCACAGTGCTTTAAACCGTGCATTGAGAATATCTCCTCTATTTCATGTTGTCATACGTGCGAAAAAATTCCAAATGCATAGCTGTGATAGAACTGGAAAGTTGGTTTTGAGGTGGTACTTTGAGGAACAAACCCAATTTCCTGTTTTAGAAAATTATCTCACTTATTCAACTAACATTTCTTAACAAAAGAACGTAAGGGTAAATACGTTTAAAAAATAATCCATATGTTATTTTCTAGTACGATGTTGATTTTTGGATTTCCATTATTAAATCGAAGGGAACAAATTGATATGGGCAGAACCAACAACTAATCAAATCCAAACATGTGGCATCCACCAATGTAAGCTCGACGTCTTAGATCGGATAGATCTTAATCGATCTTGCACAATCACCTCACCGAGATTCAATAACCGTAGCACCACCCACGAGAATACGAATCCGGATGTGCTCCTCACACAGCACGCATCACACTGATTTTACAGCATGTTTTAGCCGCATTTTGAGAATATTTTCCACACTTGTATTTATTATTCACGAAGAAGAGATGTTTCCGATACAGGATGGGATACATTTTGAGAGGTTGGTATGAGGTGCATTTTGAGAGGAGCAGATCTCAATTTCGAGAATACAGCCCGCCATCAGAAACACGCCACGCCAAGCAAGGCACAAGTGGCATTGGCATAGGATACACCTGACACCATCGTGATCTCATGTGGTTAATTGAAGTAGGTCGGGCCCAAGCTCTACCATGCTCGTCAGATAGTATTAACACGCCACAATAGGTGTCTCGAGATCTGAGCTAGTCATGATCTCGACCGTCGTTCAGCCTGGGAATCGTCCAGGCAACCAATTCCATTTTAACCCGAACATGATCTCTCGCCAAAAGTCGTTGAATCGGTCAATGGCATGTTAATTCAGGTGATCGAACCATCGAGCCATTTGACCCATTCAATGGTTTTTGGTTATTTTTAAATTTTAATTATTTTTAATTTTTTAATTTATTTTGACAGAACAAATTGTCCATTCGGATTGGATGGTTGAATCACCAACTGAACAATCGGTGGCTAAGATGATTCTCGATCATTTTTTAATACATTGGTTTTGATATTTTCAATAGATAACTAACAATCGATTTAACGACAACGACCTAATTTAACACTTTTTGAAAGTTTAGATAACACTACCTAAGTTGAGGGTAATTAATAAGTGAAATTTTACCTTTCATTTATCTCATTTACCACAGTCATAACACATCCTAAGTCTAGATTTAATCTTTTCTTATTTTACTAACACATCCTAAATCTAGATTTAATCTTTTCTTATTTTACTAACACATCCTAAATCTAGATTTAATCTTTTCTAATTTTAGTAACTTACCATCGAAGTCACTAGCCCGATATACACTTGCTCTGTTACAGACATCGTCTCCATCCAAGATGCACAGTTGAAGACCGACTTCATTCAGACGTCATCACAAATCAACGCCTAAACTGAGATGAGGCCAGTCACCGTATTTAACTCATCTCCCTACCGTACGTCAAGACCCAAAGAATAGGGAATAAATAAAGTTGGGAGTTGAGAGAGACGAACCAATCAAAGAGTTGTCTGTAACTTAGTAGCTAGGGACCGGTGGACCACGACGTGCCGTGTCTTCTTTCTCCCGATCTTCTTTGGGAATGAGATGACTCATATAGTATTATCTTAAGCTCGTTTCTGAGGTCCCAACCATTCCAGACAGGAGCCAAACTCAAATGTCCAGTGACTAAGTGAGAATAAGGAATCTGGAAAAGGAATGAACCACCCACTGAACACAAAAATTTGAACTTTGATATCTCTCCAATCCCACAAAACTTTCTAGAGAAGCAGACTCGATTAATTAAGCATCCATAATTCCATATCCATCGTTTTTTAATCAAACACTAGCGGAAGGGCCCTGTTTCGCAAGGGCTGGAATGGAACCCTCGAACTGTTGATCCGTTATATGGTTTTTGGCAAAAAACTGTTGAATTGGTCAATGATTCATTGACCTAAGCAGAACTATTGATCTGTTAATCCGTTCAATAGTTTTTTACCGTTTATTTTTTATTTTTTTAATCAAGAACCATCCAAGTAAAGGGTTTCGTTTTATCCTAATCTTGGTCTCTAGCCAAAAATCATTGAATCGGTCAACGATTCATTTATCCGGGTGGTCGAATCATTGACCCGTTCAATGGTTTTTGGTTGACCCAAAAACTGATGGCTAGAATGGTTCCATTTTCAGGTTGTATGAATCACACGCTCAAATGACATAACACGTATATTACTGCTTAATGGACCTCACACACTCAATTTTTTGCCTATAATTTTTGTTGTCAAAATGGGTCGTCCATTTTTTTTTTTTTAATTGGGAACCGTCTACGCAACTAGTTCCATTTTACCTCAATCCTGGTCCCTCGCAAAAAACTGTTGAATCGGTCAACAGACCATTGACTTGAGTGGTCGAACCATCAACCCATTGACCCATTCAATGGTTTTTGGTTATTTTTTTAATTTTTATTGTCAGAACGGGTTGTCCATTCAAACCAGACGGTCGAATTGTCGACCCGAAAACCAGTGGCCAGAACGGTTCCATTTTCAGGTCATGAGTCACACGCTTGAATGACATAACATGTATGATACTGCTCAATGGACCTCACACACAATATTTTGTTTGTAATTTTTATTGTCAGAATGGCTCGTCCGTTCGAACCGAACGATCGAACCGTCGACCTGAAAACCAGTGGCTAGAACGGTTTCGTAAATTTTTACTTATATATATATATATATATTTTTGTTAGAATGGGGCACCCATTCGAACCAAACGGTCAAACCATCGATCCAAAAACTGGTTGCCAAAACGGTTTTGTTTTCGGGTCGTATGAGTCATACGCTCGAATGACATAACACATATGATACTACTACTTAATGGACCTCACAAACTCAATTTTTTGCCTATAATTTTTGTTGTTAGAAAAAATTGTTCGTTCTAACCGAATGATCGAACTGTCGACCCGAAAACTGGTGGCTAGAATGGTTTCATAATTTTTTGCTTGTAATTTTTGTTGTCAGAACGGGCCATCCGTTTGAACCAGATGGTTGAACCGTTGATTGTCAGAACATTATTAACAACATTTATCAATAATAGTAAGTAATTATACTATTTAATTAAATAATCATTAACGATAGTTTTAATAATATTATGTAGTTATTTTTAATATAACAGTAATTCTTAAGTTTATGAATATGATTTATTAACAATATTTATTAAATTAATAATTGCCAAAATTAAATTAAATTAAGAGTATTTATCAATAATAGTCAGTAATTATAATATTTTATTAAATAATCAATAACAATACTTTTAATAAGATTTTTAATTATTTTTAATATAACAACAATTACTAAATATATTAACAGTATTTATTAATAACAGTATTCATAATTTTAATTTAAAGTAAATATCTTTTTTATTAACAATATTTATAATAACAGTAATTATTAATTATAATTGCTAATTATATATTTATTAAATTACTATAATAATCAGTAATTATTAAAACCGGGTTACTAAATTTATTAACAGTATTTTTTTAATAACAATATTTATAATTTTAATTTAAAGTAAAATTGAAGTAAATATCTAATTATTAATTATAATCACTAATTATATATTTATTAAATTAATATAATAATCAGTAATTATATTTATTAAATTAGTGTAATAATCAGTAATTATTATTACAATAATTATAAGATTAAGTAAATAATAATCAGTAATTATAGGAAATGGGTTTTTGCACGTGGGACCTACTAAAGATATTTTTACCAGGAACAACGAACCACGATTCCCCAGACTCCACTCCACAGTCCACAAGCTACAGGAAGGCGTACGTGATTGTAACCACTGACTATTAAGTCCAAGTGAGTCTTCTTCCTTCAATGGCTTTTCTTATTTAATCCACAATTCTTTGTTCATAAAGAAGAATATAGTTGTTCCAATTCCAAGTGATGAACAGAAAAAAAAATGTACATGAAAAAACATTATAGGGTAATCTTGAGAAGTACTCCTTGGCAGCTGTATTACGTTCATGAAAAAACATTAAACTAAAAAAAAAAAAATCCCTGTGCTCCTTAGACTTGATAATATAAGAACCCTACATGGAGGGCAGAGAGAATTTGTTCACTTTTCTATAGACCAAAAAAACATGGATTCCTATCTTAATGTGGTAGAGAAAAAACAAAGGAAATGCCCACCATGCTGACTGATAAATTCTACCAAGTATGATGCAAATCGAAGCAAAAGGCTTTTATTGTAGTGAGAGTGAGGACTCAGAAGAGTGGCAGCTAGCAGGCTAGATGCTAAAGTTGAGTGGTCGGCCAAGGCATACCAGTTGAAGGTACTATAAAAGCATTAGAAAGCCCTAGTGGCCATTGTTTTCAACTTAATTTATACTTGAAAGCAAGTATAGAAAAATAGACCACAAATGTTCTCCTTTCCACAAAACTTTATAATATCTATAAAGACTAAGACATAGCAAAATTGGAATATAGCTTTACTTAGCCTCATATATAGAAGGTGCATGTGTGATTGTCAAAGATGGGGAAAAGGAGATTTTTGGAATATTTGTTCCCTTTGCATCCATACCCATCTTTCCTTAAGCCCATCATCCTTGAGACTTATTAATATTATTCTCTCTTTCCACTGGCCGCTGCCATGTCAGCTTGATATCGATCCACATTTGAAGCGTTTTTCTGAGGTTTTGAGATACTATTCCCTCTACCCAGCCAGCAATAAAGGTTTTAATTATTTTGGGGCTTCAGTCCAATGGGCTTAAGCACAAGCAAAATTTGTATCGTGGAAGAGCATAGAGAACATTGGAATATATTACAAAGACGGAAGCGATGCCTTGAAGGAATAATATGATATCTTATGGCACTCCTCTTCATCTGCTACTCTTCTTTCACATTTGAAATTGTATATTTATAAGGAGTCCTACACAGCCATGCCTACAGCACTAGAGAGAACATTGGGTTCTATCATTTCCACCATTGAGTACTGTTACTTTCGCTATCGAAACCTCAACAACATCAACCAGCAGGCCAACATGCCCAAGAGTCGACCACTTTCATTGCAGGTTCGCTTTCATATCCCAGTGTGTTCATCTTTTTCAACAGGGGTTTTCTCTAGTTCTTTTCTGTGTCTATTTTTCAACTTGATATGGAGGATAAATAGACAGAGGGAGAAGACGAAAAGTGAAACTAGGGACCAATGTTTCTGGTTTACTGATTCATTCAAAGTAGTTAAGCAAGGGCATGTGGGAAACAAATACTTCTACCTTTATTTATTTATTTTTTTTTAGGGGTGGGTGGGGGAGTGATTTCTATATATTGTCCTCTCTTTATTGATTTAGTAGATTAATTTATTTGATCATCTTCACCTGGGGATGTTAATTTTTGTTCTAAATTACCTTTAATTTGGTCCATAGAACACACTTGACACAACTCTCTACTTGTTGACTTAGCTTAGAGTTGCAAGTTGCCAATTAATATAGCCCTTTCATGGAACCGACAACGTAACTTAATGGAAAAAAAATGGTAATATAGTTATTTCTCCGTTGGAGTTGGACAACCTAAAACTACTTATTCCTTATAGAAACATATACATATTTGTTTATGCAGAGATAGGTAGAACCATTAAACCTACTGCTTGTGCCCACGGGTTAAAGTGATGGAACACCTTTTATATATCCTTTTTGACAACCTTTCAAGTTTGAATACTATTTGCATTTGATGGATGTTCTCTTTCTTCTTCTAATTTTAATTTCTTTGATTCAGACGGTGGAGCTCAAAGTGAGGATGTGCTGCACGGGCTGTGAGAGGGTTGTAAGAGACGCCATACTCAAGCTCAGAGGTGAGCACTCAGCAGCCACGAGCCTAGGGTCATATATACATATCCCCTTTAAGCCCCAGTTCATTTATCCATTTATCAACATAAATAAGTAACACATGACCTTTTTATCCCCAAAAAGCTAATGTTAAAAAGAATAAATTATCTCATCATATTTTTTAAATTTCTTCTTTCAAGTGGAAAGTTTACTTATTCACCTAGTAGATGGATAATTTTATCCGGATAAATAAAACGCTCTTTATTCACATAAATGTTTTTTGGGTTGGATAAGTTCACTTATATTTTTTTAATTTCTAGGTAAATAACACAATGACCTTTTTACCATGGTTTTAAAAATGATTCGGAAACGGAACCATTCTAGCCACCGGTTTTCGGGTCAACGGTTCGAACAGGCAGCCCACTTTGACAAAAAAATAAAATAAAAAACGGTCAAAGACCATTAAACGGGTTGATGGTTTAACTACCCAGGTCAACAGGTCATTGACTAATTCAATGGTTTTTGGCTAAAGACCAGATTTGGAATAAAACAGAATAGGTTGCTTAGACGATTCATGAGCCGAATGGTCTAACCCGGATAGTCAACGGCGGTTCAAAAACGATAACTTTTACCCACAAAAAACTAATGTTAAGAAGTGAAAAAATTACTTATTCACGTATGATGTATGATATAGATAAGTTTTACCCTCTATACCATGGGGCCCGGTATTTAATACAAAATGGAAAAGAAATACCCATAGACCAATTTTACTTTTTTTTTTATTTACCGGTAAACAAATGGGGCCTAAATAGTAAGTATAATATGAAGAGTTGGGTTGGTAATTGTGGAATATGGTGTGAAGATAATAATGCATGCATATATTATATATGGGTGTGTGGCAGGGGTGGACTCAGTGGAGGTGGAGCTGGAGATGGAGAAGGTGACGGTGGTTGGGTATGTGGATCGAAACAAGGTGTTGAAGGCAGTGAGGAGGAGTGGGAAGAGGGCAGAGTTCTGGCCCTACCCAAATCCACCATTGTACTTCACATCCGCCAATGAATACTTCAAGGACATGAACAACGACTACAAAGAGAGCTACAACTATTGGAGGCATGGTTACAATGTGGGCGAAAGGCATGGCAATATTCCCGTGTCTTATCGAGGGGATGACAAGGTCAGCAACTTGTTCAACGATGACAACGTCAATGCCTGTTGTCTCATGTAATATTTATATCTCTCTGCTTTTCATCAAATGCATAATTATTAAAGGAGATTTGCAACCCAAGTGCTTATGCTGTGGGCAAAACCCAAGCCTTCCGTGTGTTTGTATTTATGTGTGTGTGCTCTGTTAATTAATTTCTCGTGTGTAATAGCATGCAAGCAAGTTCCACCGGCTCATATCAGTATATATTCCCAATCCCAGCACCTCCTGAATGTCAATTAACCAACCACACCAGGCACCAGCGCTCACATGGTGACTTTACATTGTGGTTCCAGAAAGAAAACAACTTTCTCTTATTCTCTTTTATTCTTTTACTGAGCCAAATACAGCCTAAGTATTAGAGAGGACCTGATTAGCTGCATTGGGGAAATTTAACCTTTAAGTGAAATGACAATGCCTAGTTCTTTTTATTCGAAAACAAGGCTTGGAAAATTAATTAACCCTGTTGACGAGTATAAGAGATTAAGAGAGCAAAAGTTGTAGTAAATGTGCATCAACATGAGTGACATTACGATTAGGGGCCGTTTTGGAATTTGGAGGGCTTAAGTGCCCGTTCGAGAGGAGTCTGCATCTCCTGCCCAAGTTTGCCCACATAACTTTGCAGCCACACATGAAGATATATATATATATTCTTAATTCACGGGGATAATGTGTTGTGAGTAGACATAGGTAGAGTTCTCGTGAATAGAAGATCCCGCGTCATTTGAGAGAAGCCTTTCAGGTTGTGGCCTTCGGCTTTGCAAGGTAGGATCCACCTCAAAAGCCCATAAGCAATAAAGCAAAATTTAAACAGTGTATAGCCATTTGGACTTCTCCCCCTACAAGCCTCTTCCACTAGCGCTTCTTCAGGGTAGCTGAATCAAAGTTAACTCCCCCCTACCCTAATGGACCCAAACTTTCTACCGAAAAAAAAAAAAATGGACCCAAGTTGGACTGCTCAGAATTAAAAGTCCACCCAATTGGTGTTTTAGTGCTATGGCCCAAACACACTTCGGAATTTTCTGATGGAATTAGGTGTTTTAGTGCTAAAAACCGGTGCCACTATGGCCCATATCCACCCAATTGGTATATCCTTGTGCTTGGTATAAAAATGTTAATATATTGAAGTATTTGCTTTTATTATTGAAAATTGTTATGCATTTTCGCTTCTGAATGTGCCAAATGGGGAGCATGATTCATGAAACACCATCTCAATTCCCAACCAAAACTCTAGATACCTCCTTGTAGGATAATTTTTGCATAAAAACAAAATGTCATATATAATTTATGACTATTTAAGCATAAATGCTGATGTGTAACAAGTAGGACATGTAGTAGTGGTTAGATATAGAGTGGGTCCACCTGAACCCATAGTTGGAAAACGAAAACGACCTTGCATTAATTAGTGAAACCAAAACAAAAACTACAATAAGATGAAAATGAAATGAAAAAAATTAAAGAGGTTTCAAATTTCAATAAGCTCACGCATTTCATTCAGGGGTGAGGCGGTGAGCGCTGCACCAACATCTTTTACTGCAAATCCGTGGTGGGCGCATCTCAATTCTATCTCTATCTTGTTTGGATTTCCAAATTCCAATACGAAATTCTTGTGGTTACAACTTACAGCTACTAGTGCCAAAAGCCCAGATTCTGGAAAAACTTTGGTTGTTAACGGCCTATATTATGTTGTTGAGAATATTTTTGGAAAATGCCACATTAGGTAAATTAGTAATTGTTCACTATTTCTTTTTTTCAATTTACACCCTTGAGTGTGAATCACCTATGGTCTTATGACGACCAAGCGATAGCCATGTGGCAAATGGGAATTGTTCATCTGAAAAAATCAAGCTTTAAAAGAAGAAGTGGGATTTACTCCTCACATCTGGCGTCTCATACACACATTCTACCATGCATTGGAAATATCTCTCAAACTTATTAATTATTATTCACAGGAGATGTTTCCAATGCATGGTGGATGTACCTGTAAAACACCCATTTGTGAGGAGTAGATCTTGACTCCATGCGGGGCGTCTCAAAACGATTTCACAGGCGCACCCCACCGTGCATTTGAGAACATCTCCCTAAATACTAACATGGGAAATGTTTTCAATATACAATATGATGGGCCTATGAGTCGATGTAAAGCGCCATGTGTTAGAGCAGATCTGGTCTCTCAAACTATTCGTGACATCTTTTTGGATGATTTTCCAAGTTGCAAGAGCACATAGGCTCCCAACATAGTTCCCCCCATCACGATCCACCGTCCATTGGAACATCTCTTCAACTTGTCACGGGGAGATGTTGTGTTATGAGGTGTGGTCAGTGGGGAGCCAATCCGTATACGTGGTGAGGTGATTGAAATGTTAATATTGAAAATATTTATGGCACTGAAATATCAAAATCTACCCATGAATTTTGATAAACATTCGTTATTTCGGACCTCAGTTACCATGTAAACAAGTATTGATTAATGAATGGGCGCCAAGCTGTGCCCAACCCATCAAATGATTGAGTGATTATCTATTAAATCCCAGAAAGTCGAAACAAATATTAGTTAAAATTTGCACCTATTTAATAATCAATTGGATGTGGATTTGAATCCATCCAATCCGATAAAAATCTGGGAGATTATATGTAAAAACTAACTAATCTTTATTTTAATAACGATGGAATGGAGTCGGATTGAGTCTGAATCCAATCTGAACTAATCGGATCTGATTACAACCTTAATGTTAAGTAGCAAGCAAGCAGTTGCAATTATTTTGTATCAAAATAAGTTTCAAACAATAAATATCTAAGGTAAATCCTCTAAATTTTTCAAGTATTCAACAAAAACCTCCCTTCTGTCATTGATCTACACAGAAAGCCATTAAAATATTTCAAAATACTGGTTCTTAATTTAGCTTTAAAGAAGCTTATTCAGTAGTTCGTTTTGTTCTGACAACCGAATACCAGTGGCTGAAACAGGTGATAAGAGTCGTAACATTATAAGAACGATTTTTATCGGCAGTCTGACAGCTGTAGAAGCCATGAAAATGCTTGCCAAGTTTTTAGCCGATGGCTTGCAAAAGGGACGGGTGAAGAGAGGAAGAAGGTTGCTTATGAGATCCAGTTTTGCAAAATCGAGCATATTCAACAGGTCTTACTTGGCAGATGCAGCACAATCCCCAATTTATTAAAGCTTCTATCCACAACTGATCCATCAATACAAGAGAATGCTATGGCAGCCCTGTTGAACCTTTCAAAACATTCCAAGAGCAAATTGTTAATTGTCAAGAACAATGGATTGGGATTAATTCTGGACGTTCTAAGAGGAGGAATTACAAAAGATTCTAGCAGTTGCTACATTTTTTTATCTTGCTTCAATTTATGAGTACAAGAAACTGATTGGAGAGATGCCAACTACAATCTCTTCCTTGGTAGAGCTGATGAGAGAGAAAAAACAAAGAAAATAGGAGAGGGAAGAGAAGAGTGGAGAGAAAGAGAAAGCTTTGAGGAGGTTGTCGAAACTCTGTTCGCTGCTGCTGTGAAGAAGATGAACAGTGTCTTTTGGTTGCTCCGGCTTGATGGAAGAGAGGAGGGACAATGGGGATGTTGAAGAGAGATGGAGAAAGAAGAAATCAAGGACAAAAACCAGTGAGGGGAGATTGGGGGAAGGATTTCTTGTCCTTCCCTCATTCTACGTCAAGAGGAAGGGGAAGCAAGGGCAACTTTGGTATTTTGAAATATTTTAATGATACCCTAACAATTAATTAAGGACACTTTCGTAATTTTAATGGTTTTCCGTTTGGGTTAGTGACAGAAGGTAGGTTTTTTGTTGAATTCTTTAAATGTTTAGGGGAGGTTTTATTAAAGTGAAACTATAGGGGGAGTTTTTATGATTGTCAGAAATTTCAGGGGAGGTTTTTGTATTTTACCCTAATTTTTTAGACTGTATCAATTATTATTAGTGTTGTTGTTGTTGTTGTTGTCATCGTCGTCGTCGTTTCAAATCTAATATTTGTGGATAACAAATCATGGAATCTAATTATCTAAATATTCTATCCTACAAAATAAAAATAAAAATAAATAAATAAATTGTTGAAACCTCCCTTGAAGTTTGGTAATTGCAATCACCTCCCCTGAATTTTATGACATAGTTCAAGGAGACCCCTTTGTTAGAATCCTCTAAAAATAGGTATTAAATCTCTTTTCTGAAATTGTTTTATTTTTCAAATTTGCTCTTCATATTAATGGCTCAAAAAGGAAATTGCAACTTTAAATTTTCTATTTTTTGTTGTTTATAAAGTTTGTATTATTTTTTTTCTATAGAAATCAGTCTTAATAGTAATTGCATGGATATTTTAGATATTTTAGATATTTTTATACTTTTTGTTAGAGGATTTACTTGCAAATGTGTCACAAATTTCAAAGAAAATGATTACAATTACCAAACTTTAGGAAAAATTTTAGCAACAGTCAGAAATTTTCTGTTTGCTCATGCCAAACCAATTCCTTTATGTCAATTGGAGTATGCTAAAGCTATTGCTTTCTTTAAAACTATCTCTTTGGCACCCAGTATGCAGTTCACCTATGTTATAATTGAAAGTGACGCTGAATTGATTGTAAAACTTCTGTCGGTAGAGAGCACTGATCCACCGTGAATGCTACACACTGCTCAGGCAACTTTGTTCTTAGACAATGAAATTGGGTTGCTTGTCATTGTATGTCTCTTTTTGGGTACACATTTGGGCTGCAATACTTGATTTCTTGCATCATTAATTCTATTTTATTAGAGCTTCTGAGTTATGATAGAATTTTGCAGGGCAAGACACCTTTGGCTATTTGGGATGTCTAGATCTTGAAAAAATTACTCAAAATATTAAAAAAGATCATTTCAGTCAAACATCTGAGTGTAAAGTTATGGCCTCCAAAAGTTTGTACATTCATTGAATGTGTAACTCGTGGCCCACCCACTGATCGGATTAAACAGATCAATGACTCAACCTCCAAGGTTGAACGATTTTTAACCAGATCAATGGTTTTTGACCAAATTGCAAATTTCATACAAACCAAACCTAGAATCTTAACTGGTAATGGTTCAACCAAAAACACTGCCACTAGCCTAAAAGAGTTATTACTTCTTCCAATACCTGCATCGACTTTATTTTGAGAAACCCCGTCGGAAGGTAAGCTCCATCTAATAGCTGGTGAAGTAGGATTTTCTAATTCAGTGCCGCCATTGCAATGAAAAGGTAGGTTAGAAAGCACAAACTCGGTTTGTGCATGGCCCTTTAGAATGATATGTTCCGGGTTGAAGACAACCCCATTAAATATTAATTTGTTTCTCTCCATCCAGATCTGCCGCATAATTAAACACCCCTCTTCTAAGAAACCTCCCATCTTCACCAACATCATCAAAACTCCATTGAGCAATGATTATCATCCAGGTAGGTAGTTTAGGCTCAGTTTGGAAAAGTTTGGAAGGAGTATAAATATAAATATGGAGAGTGTAAAACCTTCTTTTTTGTATGTATTTATATTGTATATATCTGTTCTCTTTTCAAATTGAACCATAGGTAGGAAACAAACCAAATAATGTGCATGAACCTTGCTCATATATTCATGTGTAGTTTAAATTGATACATTTTCAATCCTATTGACACTAGCATGTGCCATGTCCAATTGTCCTTAAATATGGCTTTGACAACTATTATTTGAGTCTGAATCTTTTGTAGTCTCAAAGTAGTGAATTCTGATGTAGACCCAATAACTAAATACCACTCGTTCTTTACACTTGTGTTGTTGCCATGTCCACTCTTTTTGTTAGACAGTGTATGTTCTTATCTTCAATCAGATTGATGTATAAATATGTTTATTGTAAATGAGTAAAAGTACATTATTATTTCATGTTGCTATTGGTATATTTCTGTAAATTTACCTCTTAAACTGGGTACTTATGAGACTCGTGTTACTTTAAAATGTTCTCAGTCATTGGATAGACTTTGAGAATTTATCCTATTAAGACTAACACTAATGTGCTACCAAAGAAGTTGGGGCAGCTTGTCTCCGCTGTTAGGGTTAGACCTGAAGCACATGTAGTGTGTGTTTGGTTGAAACACTAAACCCGGACCACTTTCCAGTTATGCCCTATACCTTGGAAATTGATGAGCAAAACTAGAAAGTTACACATAACCCCTAGACTTGATTATGATACTGCACTAGTTATCAAATTGGGTTATCTTTGATATACAAATCAATGAGATCATTTGTGGGTCAAAACTTGGGTATGTTGGGACAGTCTAAGAATTCACTTAAGTGGGTGACCATAGTGATAGGATTGGCCCCTTTATCGGACAAAGTGAATGATCGGGATTGCACTCTCTCCGATGGAAACCTAAACTGCCGGTATTGGATTTCAACTGTGTTTAAGGTTTGGATTTGCAAAATGTTTGCAAAAAGGTTTTAATTCTCGATACCCATCCGAGCAGAAAGTGTAACACTGTACCTTGCAGTCAGGGGAGAGGTCATTCCCTGTCGGGCAGTGTTTGATCATTGTAGGCTAAGAGGTTAAGTGTAAGAGACCATTAAGGGTTGATTACCTTATGGGCTATATCTTACTTAAGTCCATTATCCTTAGGTCTTCATAGGATGACTGGATTCAATGATCATTTAACTGTAAATGTTGGGCCCATTTTGACCCCATAGTGATGAGTTACAGGGTTCACTGTGTTTGGCAGTGAATTCGGCCAGGCCTTTTCACAAAGATTGGCCCGAACCCATGTGGGCTTATATGAGGTCATTGTGGGGTCCCACGCCATACAAATCAAACCTAAATTAGCCAGCAACACTCTTGGGTCGTGAGCTACATAGCTAATGGGCCTAAAGCCCATAATTAATATGATTAATTAAGATGTCACATGACTGCTTAACTGTCATGTGACATGGATGAATTTGGGTTTGGATATGGGTATGGAAAACTCATTCTCTTAAGAGGATAAGACCTATCTCATGATAGATTCCATATCCAAATAAAGATTTGGATAAATACTCCTAATTCGATTAGGAGAGGTGCTCCATAAAGGATAAAGAGAAGAAGAGATCGAACTGCTCAAGTTTCTTTGCGAATTCATTTTTCTCTCTTCTCTTCTTGTCGCCCAAGAAACCTTAGTTCGATCTCAACTTCTGGGATTGATCTTGATCAGTTCTTTCTCTGATTTTTGCAAGAAAAATACAGAGAGATTGCAGTTTTGTTGAAAACTACGTTGTTGAACTAGCTTCAACTTCAAGTTGCGCCATCTTCAGTGAAAGCTAGTTTTAGGGACTGATTTGGGCGTGAACTACCACCTTGGGAGCTACATTTGTACAACCCATATCAGGTATACATTCCTCTTGTTTGGTTTCAAATCTGATCCAGTTTCAGTGCAAGATCGATCTTAAAAAAGTGCAGTTTTTCAAAAATCAGGGAATTCAATTCCCGGAAGGTTAAGAATGTTTTTTGGAATTTTGTCATCCATCTAGCATGGTTTGACCATTCATATGATGGATCTTAACTTTCCTTCACTTTCTTTCTTCCCCAAACCCTAATCTACAAGTTTTATTACAAGACTTTTAAGAGCTTATATGCAGTTCCTTGTTCTCCTTTACCCCTGGTCTGATTTCAGCCATAGATGCAATGTGATTGGGAAAGTAGGAAAGTATAAGTCAGCCCTTTGCTTTGACAAATACGATAGTCTTCTTATGTATCTCCAATGAGATTGACCATACAATGTTGATGGAGGCCCATCTCCTCATATAGGCAGCCATGCAAGAGATAAGAGGCACATGCAAGATAATTCAAGAATTCAAGATAAATCAAGAATTCAAGAAGTCCAAGATCCAAGGCAATTCCCAAGAGGCAAGATAACTCATGCATGGATAGACCCAGGGAGATCGAACGATGGAGATCAAGGCAACACCCAAGAAGAGTTCGATCCTAGCTAGAAGATTAGATGTTCAAGAATTATCACAATTTTCTTTCCTAGTTATTCAGCAATTTCCAAATGTATTATAAATACTGCTATTTACAAGTTAATAGACACAAATCAGTTTTCGCCAACTTTTCTCTCTCCTCTAAGAGATTCACATATAGCTTCGCTACGAAGCAGGTGTTCGCCCGGTGCTTGCATAGCCAGCCCGGTTTAGTGCTTCCACACTGCGTCAGGTGGTATCTAAGCAAGGAATTCGCCCAATCAAATGGCCAACCAAGACGGTAGCAGTCGCAACCCACCCCGTGACGGAGATCAGGGGTTACAAGCTGTTTGGAGAGCAATCGAAGACCAGCGCACGACCACATGTAACATCGAGCAGTAGTTGGCAGAGATGGTTGAACTACTACGGACCTTGTTACAGGAGGTTATTCCACGGAACCGGGAGAATCCATATCCAATCGAAGGAGACGACCACGACAAACCACCCGTCAACACTGCATCCAGTTCTTGATGATGAAAGTGACGACGAGTTAGAGTTTGGTGTTGCTCTAGTTATTCTCGGCAACAGCAAAAACGACAGAAATTGGCGCAACCCAGGTAATTTCAATCCCCATCAGAATAATGATGAATTTAAACTCAAGGTCAACATTCCTACTTTTAGTGGGGATCTTGGTATAGAGGGCCTTCTAGATTGGATCACAGAGGTCGACCGTTTCTTCGAATACATGGAGATCCTGGAAGAACGAAGGCTGAAACTGGTAGCCTTTCGACCGAAGGGAGGCGCATCTGTCTGGTGGGAACAAATAAGAGAGACCCAGATCAGAGAAGGAAGAGGTCATGTTCGAACCTGGAGGCGCATGAAACAGCTTATAAGAGGTAGATTTTTACCCCCAGATTATGAACAATATTTGTTTGAATCATATCAACGATGTGCACGGGGTTCAAGAAGTGTCAATGAATATACATCTGAATTTTTAAGATTGGGTTAAAGAAATCAGTTATCTGAAAGTGATAACCAGCAGGCAGCCCGTTATCTGAGCGGTTTGAGACCGACTATCAGAGATAAAATTGGCGTCCAGATGGTTCTTAGTGTGCAGGAAGCAAGGAACCTAGCTTTAAAAGCTGAATTAATGTTCCAAGAAAAGACCCGTGGTGATAATTACCGCCGGTACAGTGGGAGCGACAACAGATCGGCAACTGTCGATAAAAACAAATCAGCCCCAGGAGTACAACCTTCTCACCCGGCGACTACAACTAACGCTGATAAGGCCATCACGGGAGGAAATACTCAAGGTAACCCTTCCAACCCTCCTAAACCCAGTAATCCTTATGCAAAATCTGCTCCTTTTAAATGCTTTAAGTGCAATGAAGTTAGGCATAGGTCCAGTGACTGTCCCAAAAGGAAGGCAGTTAATATGATAGAGAGGGAGGAGGAAGAAGATGTTGAAGAGGAAGTATATTGTGGACCTGATGGGGAAGATGAAGAAGGTCCATACGAACATGAAGAATATACATGTGTTGTGAGAAAATTAATATTGTCCCAAAGAAACAAAGATACCTCTCAATGACACCGACTGTTCCGCACTAGATGTACTGTAAGGGGTAAATTATTTGATTTAATTATTGATAATGGCAGTCAAGAAAATATTATTTGCAGGGATGTGGTACAAAGATTACAACTACTCCCTGAAAAACATCCGAACCCATACACAATTGGGTGGATCAAAGAGGGCAGCAGCGTACGGGTGGAGGAACGCTACAAGGTCCCATTCTCCATTGGTAAGTACAATGATGAGGTGTATTGTGATATTATAGACATGGATGCTTACCATATTTTGCTAGGGAGGCCTTGGCAGTTTGATACAGATGCAAGACACATGAGTAGGAAGAATACCTATCAACTTGAAAAAGAGGGTATACGCAACACTTTATTACCCATGGCTGAAAAGAATTTCCCAAAGGCTCCAAAAACAGATGAGAAAAATTTCCTTACTATTACACATGCTGAATTTTTGAAAGAATGTAAAGATACCTACGAGGTACACTTGTTGGTAGTGAAGGGAGAAAGTGAGAATGAGACACTAGAAATAAATAAAATTCCAGTGGAAGTGCAGGGACTACTTGATGAGTTCCATGATGTAGTTCCAGATGAGTTACCAAATGAACTCCCACCAATGCGAGATATACAGCACCACATTGATTTTGTTCCAGGTGCTAGTCTACCTAATCTCCCACATTACAGGATGAGTCCTAAAGAAAATGAAATTTTACGGGAAAAGGTAGAAGAATTGTTGAAAAAGGGGCATATTCAGGTCAATATGAGTCATTGCGCAGTACCAGCATTGTTAACACCAAAGAATGATGGAAGTTGGAGGATGTGTGTCGACAGCAGGACTATTAATAAAATCACTATTGGTTACAAATTTCCCATTCCCAGGCTGGACGACATGCTAGATCAGCTCGATGGAGCAGTAGTATTCTCTAAAATTGATCTCAGGAACGGATACCATCATATTAGAATCCGTCCCGAAGACGAATGAAAGACAGCCTTCAAGACTAGAGATGGCCTGTTCGAATGGTTAGTCATGCCCTTTGGACTAACCAACGCACCCAACACATTCATGAGGCTGATGAATCAGGTACTGCGTCCCTTTACTAGTAAATTTGTTGTGGTATATTTTGATGATATTTTAATTTACAGCAAATCTATCTCTGAGCACATAGGACATATTAGGGATGTATTAAAGGCATTAAGGGAAAATAAATTATATGTTAATTTAAAGAAATGCACTTTCATGAGCGATAATTTGTTGTTCCTGGGATTCATTATAAGCAAGGAAGGAATTAAAGTAGATGAAGAAAAAGTGAACGCCATTAGGGAGTGGCCGACCCCATCAAATGTCACAAATGTGAGACGCTTCCATGGGTTAGCAACTTTCTACAAGCGATTTATCAAGCACTTCAGTAGTATTGTAGCTCCCATTACTGAGGGTTTGAAAAAGGGGAAGTTTCAATGGGGAGAAGAACAAGAGCAGAGTTTTGCTCTCATCAAAGAAAAATTATGCATTGCTCCTATCCTTGCCTTACCAAATTTTGATAAATTATTTGAAGTTGAGTGTGATGCCAGTGGAGTTGGCATAGGGGTTGTATTGTCCCAAGAGAAGAGACCCATTGCCTTCTTTAGTGAAAAATTATGTGAAGCTAGGAAGAAGTAGTCCACCTATGACAAGGAATTCTATGCGGTGGTTAGAGCATTGAAAACATGGGAGCACTATTTAATTGCAAAGGAGTTTGTTCTTTACACTAACCACCAAGCCCTAAAGTATCTCAGTAAGCAAAAACAATTAAGGAGTGATCTGCATGCAAGATGGTCTGCTTTCCTTGATAAATTCCCATACAAAATTGTGTATAAGGCTAGACAACAAAATACAGTAGCCGATGCTCTTAGCAGACGTGTAGCCCTCATCAAGACCCTCAGTATTGAGATTGTGGATTTCGAGTGCTTGAAAGACCTATACGCCCAGGATGAGGACTTCCAACAGGTATGGGAAAAATGTGTGAATCGACAGCCAATAGATGATTTTTACATTCATGATGGATTCCTTATGAAAGGAGAACAGTTGTGCATCCTTTGCACCTCCCTCTGCGAAAAGATCATCAGGGATCTGCATGGGGGTGGACTAGCAGGACACCTTGGGAGGGACAAGACAATGGAAGCAGTCAAGGGGCATTACTACTAGCCAAAATTAAGAAGGGATGTATCCACTATTGTGAATAGATGCTATACTTGTCAGACAGCTAAAGGACAGACCGAGAATACTGGTCTCTACATTCCCCTACCCGTTCCTACTGCGATTTAGGAAGACTTGTCCATGGATTTCATGCTGGGATTGCCAAAAACCCCAAGAAATATGGACTCCATCTTCGTAGTGGTTGACAGGTTCTCTAAGATTGCTCACTTCCTCCCACGCAAGAAGACAGCAGATGCATCAGCGACAGCTAAGTTATTTTTCAGGGAGATTGTCCGTTTACATGGGGTACCTAAGTCACTTTTGGATGACCCTATGGATGCTCTTTGACTCATCATTAAATTTCAACAGTACAGCCCATCCGCTGACGGACGGACAGACAGAAGTGGTGAATCGGACCCTTGGTAATTTGATTCGTTGTATCTGTAGGGAGAGACCGAAGCAGTGGGATTTCGCCATAGCACAAACCGATTTCGCCTACAATAATGCAGTCCACAGCTCTACAGGTAGATCTCCATTCTCCATTGTCTATATGAAGGTTCCTAATCATGCACTGGACTTAGTGAAGCTACTCAGAGTACCCAGTGCCTCGGCAGAACAGCTAGCAGAGCAAATCCAGTCCGTCCAGGACGTAGTAAAGCAGAAACTGGAGCAAACCAATGCAAAGTACAAGATGGCAGCAGACAAGCATCGTCGGCACCAAGTGTTTGATGTCGGTGATGAAGTTATGGTGTTCTTGAGGAAGGGGAGGATTCCCGTGGGAAAGTACAACAAACTGCAGCCCTGGAAGTATGGTCCATACAAAATTGTGAAGAAGATCAACGACAATGCTTATGTCGTGGACCTACCAGATCATATGGGTATCTCTAAGACATTTAATGTTGCTGATTTTCATCACTACCTACCAGAGATGACACTTGCATATCCTAGTCACGACTCGGGGTCGAGCTCTTTCCAAGTGGGGGAGAATGATGGAGTCCCATCTCCTCATATAGACGGCCATGCAAGAGATAAGAGGCACATGCAAGATAATTCAAAAATTCAAGATAAATCAAGAATTCAAGAAGTCCAAGATCCAAGGCAATTCCTAGGAGGCAAGATAACTCATGCATGGATAGACCCAGGGAGATCGGACGGTGGAGATCAAGGCAACACCCAAGAAGAGTTCGATCCTAGCTAGAAGATTAGATGTTCAAGAATTATCACAATTTTCTTTCTTAGTTACTCTGCAATTTCCAAATGTATTATAAATACTGCTATTTACAAGTTCGCCAACTTTTCTCTCTCCTCTAAGAGATTCACGTAAAGCTTCGCTACAAAGGAGGTGTTTGCCCGGTGCTTGCATAGCCAGCCCGGTTTAATGCTTCTACGCTGCGTCAAATGTCGTGCCAAAATTAAACATTCAGATATTGGGTAAGAAGGACTCAACAGTCTTGATCTCATTATGACCATCATCTTCCTAGCTTTCACTCCGATTAATATTTTTAATCACAGGCTCAACATGTTGAATATACAAAATGATGCTGAACTGGGTCAAGAGGGTCGAAAAACAGTAATAACGGTGAGTTCTGTTAACTTACCACACATGGGAAGAAAGTCAGCTGTGTGAAGAACAAGGGGCATTTAGTAATTGGGGTCTACAGCAGAGTCCACTATGCTTTGAGACTACAGCTGATCCGGATTCCTATTATTTGTACTTGTACTACATTGTCATTATTTTCAAAAATCCTTTCAACGGTATTAAAAATAAAAAGAAGGGAGAAGAGAAGAAGATTCAATCCTTGCAATGGTATTATAGTCCATCTTACCTTAATTTTAAATCACAGACATCGTTAGTGGTCTTCTACGCCCATGCCTAAACCATTTTAATTTACTCTGTCGTTTTATCACCTCTTGGAGCTATTCCTAGGTTTTTACGGATAATTTCATTCATAATCCTAACCTTTGTAGTTTTCTCATTTATCATTTATCCATCTTAGCATTTGCATTTTTGCCACATTTTTTCTGGACATATTTATTGGTATAACTGAAAAATAATTTCTTAAGAAATGCCAAACATGATTTATTTATAAACTAATAAGCATTTTTCTTGTTCAAATGTCAGATATCTAAAATTTAAACCCTTTCTTGAGCAGCAACTGGGAATGCTATATTCTTTGAAGCTGTACTTATACCTTTCTCTTAATTTCTTTGGTATAGGATACTTGCCCTAGTCTGTCCAGCAAATCACAGTGGTACTAACTTACTAAGAAAATGTTTTAGGAGCCATATAATGAGATGTTTTATGTATTGGAGGCATCCACATAAAGATTAATTTACTTCTTGGATTGGCAATATAATTCTTCTTCTTCTTCCTCCTCCTCTTGTTGTTGTTGTTATCTCCACTTTTCTCTTTCTTCAAGGACTTATAAAGACGTTGTTTAGTACAGTGGAAGTTTATTTAATAAACTTTTTTGTACTATATTTATCTTGAAAAACAAGATAGTGGTTGATAAATGTTTATTTGGTATTGATCGACAAATAGGCACCCTCAGCCACCATACAATATGCTGAACAATAAATAAACGACAGGGTATTGGGGGAAGCACTTAAAATGGTGTTTTCTCAATGGCTGGTTCTCACACGAACCAAGAAAACATTTATTTAATAAGCAATCTTACCCAATAGCATTTTGCAATGAACACACAGAACACCTACATGGCAATAAACTGACACAGGTTTTCAAATAAACAACCACAGAATCAAACACCAAGAAATTGACAATTCCCTAAATTAAGCTTGATATATTGATCACATGTGAACCTAGGATAACAGAAGGAAACAAAGAAATTTTAGATTTGTTGTAATTTTTGGTGTGTGTGGCGGGGGAGGAGGGTGCTTGAGGAATTGAGGGTCTAACCGCGATGTCTATGCAATGAATGAATGATACCAAGCGAGTAAAGCGATTCTCTAGGGAGTGGAAGCCTGGGAGAGGAGGGGGAGGGGGGGTGTAGAGGGTAGGGACAATGGAAACAAGAGGAACAAGAGAGCAATAAAAAAGAAAACAAAACAGAAGGGCTGCAGCCCATACACACACATCACAGACGGGCATCTCCTCATTTGGTCGGGGCACTCTTCTAGGTGTATAGGTAGGTGTCTAAAGGTAGAGAGAGAGAGAGAGAGAGAGAGAGAGAAGGGTCCGGAGGGTGCGCATTATGACAGTAATATCTCTCTTGTATCATTCTTACAAAATACAAATTCCATTATTGCATTGTTTCTGGGATCGGCTGCACTAGGTTGCACTGTCGCTGTTAAAGCTCAGAAAACATAAAACTGACACCAGCTTTCTTTTTACCTCTTTCTCTTTTCTTCTGAAACACTAGGAATCAGAAAGAGAATCCCAGTTCATCACAACCATCCATTTGGAACAGTAGACCCAGATCTTTCTTTAATTTTGTCTTGTTTTCTTCCAACTTTTATATTGGGGTGATAAAACCAAAACAAAGTTGCCCGCCAAACCTTCTCTCCATTGGCATTGATGCATTGATGCATCTCCACCCTCCTCTCTTCGGATGCTTCTTTCTCCTTTGTAGCCTGTGTAACTGTTGTTGTTTCACATATGGTGGCAGGAAGGAAAAGCAACGGAGAGAGGGGGAGAGAGAAAAGAGAGAGATATCACGGGAATTCGGTGCATTAAATGCATAGCAAGTTGTTATTAATTAGAAAAACAAAAGATCGACGTGGTCCATGCTGCCTAGGAAAGCAGGAGTAGATTGCAGTTGCACGCGCCTGCCATTCTTTAAAATTAATTTGTGACCCATTTAATAACCAAACAGAGAACTACTTTGTTTTTTTTCTCCTCTCTCTCTCTCTCTCTTCCTCTCTCTCTCACACACACACATACATCTATATGTGTATTCAAATGTTTGAAGTATCCACCTATACTCAGATCTCAACTCGCTGTCGAGCTTGCTCGCTTAATGTCATCAATTACGCCTATGAACCCTAACCTACACACACACCATCGTAGTACTGAGTTGGGTCGTCGTCGTCGTCTTCTTCTTCTTCTTCTTCTTCTTCTACTACTACTTCTCTTCTCGTAAGAATTGAATCTCGTGAACGGAAAAGCCTATCTCTCCTCCCCCTAATAATATTCGACATGATGGTCCAAACCATGTTCATTCAATCAATGTGGTTAGTCTTTGTCCTTACTCTTTCTCTGATATGCAAACCCATGATGATGAGAATGGACCGCAACCATAAATAGCACTAACGGTCCCGTAATTAAAAAGGACAATACAAACCCTAACCAAGATACCAAATTGAATTTCTTCTTTCACTCTAGTATATATATAGGATAACGTAGCTAGAAAGAGTGTTGCACCCTGCACAAACACAAACACACCCCTCAGATAAGCTAACAGCGTCATGGTTTGTACACTGTACCGATGTGGTGATCCTAATATATATAGCCTAGGCTCCGCCATTTCCATTACCATTACCATGAGCAGGACAGAGTTGGACGGACAGATCAGTTGCACAATGGACTCTTCAGGGTTTATGATGGAAGTCAAATTACTAACCCACGGTCAAGCAGCTAATATGCGCATGTAGCCCATATGGGTGAGGGTGACTAATAGTCTCTCCCCCCCCCCCCGGGGACAGAGGGCGTAGTACCGTTACTGTTCATACTTCCAACTGAACCGGCTTACCTTTTTCCTGTCAGGTTCCAACCAAAAGGGCTGGGATATAGCTGCTCACTTCACTCTCTTTAGTTTGAGAGAGAAAGAGGGATGGTAGTGGTAGGTGGTGGGGTTGAAGTTTAATTTGAAACTTCTGGGTGGGCACAAAGAACGATGGGCGGATGCACAGGAGAGGAGATGCTTCTATTCCCCCCGGTGACCATGTTTCTACCTTGATGAAAACAATTGAAAATCGCGTACATTCTCGTTACGGCTGTTTTTTATTGGACTCTGCTGCGCGCCCTGTCCCCCTCTTTCCAGTCTCCATGAACGCACGGCCACTCCTTCAATTCCTTCCATCATCACTTAAGCTTTTATTACTACGACGTTGGCAAGTAAGCTAGCAACTCTCGAGAAAGAATCAAATAAAAAATATATAGTGTAATGACATGGATGATGATGATGTATATATATATATATGCCTGCTGGTTGACTGCTTTTGCAGCTTGAATTATCCGGGTAAAAGCATTCAACTCAACCCTCTCACTCCATCCATCAACCACCTTTAATTAATTTTAGGGTCATATTCTCTCATCGATCCCTTCGTCAACAGACAACAGTTCGCCTCAACCTTAAGTATACAATCCAAGTCCCATCTGCATATGACTAAATATGTATCTTTATGTTGGGTTTTGCGACACGTGTGCGGATGGACATAAATAACATATATAATTTCTTCTTAATTATACTCAGTTGGTTGGTTGCTCGATTTATGGCCACCCATATTTTAAAGAGTAGCCCCACGCTGACACCTTCTTTCCTTGGCATAAACAAAATCAACAAACCGCCGGAGACCTGCAGGATGGAAATTACGATGGACCGATCCAATGGTTATTTTTGTTGGTAATTCGTATTCTCAGGGATGAGGATGATGATGATGATGATGATGATGAAAACCCATTACACAGATTGGTTGGTGAAACTGAAACACAAACAGCCTCTCTCGGACTTTAAAGAATTTGTTCAGTTTTCCTATGATCATGTGCTGATTCATAAGCCTACAGTACAATTGGCAAACAAGAATTTACATGGTACAGAAGCGTCAACAAATGGCGCTTTTCGTGCAACCTCAGGTCATCCAGGATTGTTCACATCACACGGTAACTGAAACAAGTTAATTACAGATTTTTGGCGATAGTTGATGGAGGTTACAGCTTTGGGTTTTTGGATTGATTGATTCATAGACGACTTACTAACATAAATCCATCCCTTCTTCTGTTGGTAAAGAAAGAAAACAGCTTTAGTAATAGTCAATAGCTTTATTTTGGTCCCTCCTTTAATGGATTGGAAGTGAGCACTAGTAGAAAGCAGGAAAATGCAAAAGTTATGATTTACAGTTGGAATGGTAACTGGTAAGGGACCATGCTAGATACTTTTTGGCTGGTTCGAGCGACTAGGAAAATTATTGAAACATGGCCATGGTGGGTAGCCAGGTAGGCAAAAGCTTAAAACAAGAATGAACCCAGGTATCCTACTAGGGCAGAAATCAGCTTCAAGGCTTTTTTTCTCTATATATGGTGGTAAACATACACACCCGCCCCAGCAATTCCCAGAGAGAGTGATATTCATATGAAGTTTAACTCCAAGGCTTTTGCTCATTTTTGTGAAAGAGAGAGAGAGAGAGAGAGAGAGAGAGAGAGAGAGCATTGCAAATGTAAAACTAACAAATAAATCCAGAAGACAAAACATAAGAAAAGTTTACAAAAATCCGGAAAATTAAGAAATATCTTTCCGTTTCAACAAACGAAAATGACATAGGACAACAATCAAAACCCATTAAGCATTGAGGTTTCAAACAAGAACGGAAATATTGGAGCATCACTACGCCTTGTTTTGCTTCCTTTCCTTCTCTTGTTAGCTTTTTAGTTTGGAATTGTGATAACTATGATGTTTTGAGAATGGGGCAGGATGATATTGTTCGATCTGTAGTAACTAGTAAGGAATCTCCGGCGCCGGCCCAGTAATTTCATGAACCCAATAAAAATGAAGCATAGGCTCGGGAGGGGAGAAAAAGAGTGTGTTAATTAACCCTATAAAATGCATTCTTTTCTTCGTGTCACTGGTGACAACATACACTTTGTTTCGTCAATTATAAGGCAAAAATTTCTAATGACTAGATACAATTCAAGCCCAAGATTATCCCAGATCCTTGTCACATTCTTGGGATAGAACCAGTTGGATATTGGCATATATTGGTCTGAAGTTTAATTGATCACAATTCAATTGCAGAAAGACGAACAACGGACAATTCTGAAGTTTTATCAATCAATACATGCTTAAAATACCCCTACTTTTATTTTGTTTGGGCATAGCTCAGGGTCCATTGGGTTTGCGAAATCCCCTAGAATCGGAATCCAAATCGCCTACTCCCCCACCAGTTGTCTGGTTTAAATGGAAATTGGAATCAATTCTATAAGATACGCATGACTCCTAAGGAGGGTTGGTTTAAAGATAAATAGCCATTCTCTCAAATCGGAGAATGCCATTCTGCCAAAAATCGAAATCAGAATCCCATTCCACCCAACCAAATGGCTTGAATAATTGAATTGCAATCGCAACCAAACGGACCCTCAAATTGAAAAATACTCAGTTATATCTAATTAAATGATATAAAGCTTCAACTCTTCAATAACATAATGAGAATAATGCTATGAGATATTGAATTTATAAATGCTGAATGCTAACCAGGCTCAAGGATTGTTGAAATGAAATATGTTTTATTTTTTTATGAAAGCGTAAAAGAAAGTTTTAGATCATCATGATCGATGCACCCATTCTTTTCTATGCATATTTTAGACTTATCATTCTATGTAGACTATCTTGTTGAAAACCAGATACCTCCCCTACCCAAGTCAATTAACTTGAATTGCAATAACTATATCAAACGATTTCCTATTTAGATTTTTTTTAATTAATATAAAATGCCTAGTAATACTAATACTCCATCGTTTATAAGTTAAAATAAGTTTCACATCTAAATTCATAAAAACATGAAGTTCTCTAATTTGGTATTTCTAGCCGAGTGAATGAAATTCAAGTTCAGGCATGGTTTTTCAGGAAAGTTAAAAAGGAATAAGCCAGTATTACGGAAAGTAAAGAGGACAATGATGAACACAAGTAGTGTGCAAACAAAAAGAAACAATATCTAATTGTTCTATAATACTCACCAGAAATAATTGATTTAGTGTTTAAAAAAAAAAAGACTGTTATGCAAACAAAAGAAATACAACACAATGTTGATCGACCAACCATACATGCCAAAAACAGTTTATTAATAACAAGCTTCAATTAGGTAAACGAAAATGGCATTCCTTATTTTAAGGACTTATCTCCTTTTTTTACTGTTAAAATGCTCCTATGAAAACTGAGTTTTTAACTGCAAAAATGAGATAAGCCCTTGAAATAAGGAATGCCAAATGCAGCCTAATTAGCATCCAAACAACTAGGACTGCAAACTAGAATTCATAAGGCTTCTATACTTATTAACTGTAAAATTGAGCTCAAATCAACACATTTTCATTTTTTTTTTCACTAACGTGTTTGGATACTTTCAAGCACATACTTTCGTGGTACAATATTACTTCAAAGGCATTAAGAAAGAATAAATATAGTACTGATTTTTATAAGGGATCGAATATAATTGAACAGACCCCTAATTAACTTACTGGGAAAATAGACCAACAAAAGTACAGTGAATTGCAATTTGCATCTTACTGCAACATGATGGATCCATAACAATGAAGCACACTATTTAGAATAGGTGACAACTCAAAAGTTCATAATTAAGGGATTTGATTTCAGAACTTGTGAGCAACTTACCAAGTAGGCTAAATAAAAATTAGGCCGTTGGGACGTATGTTAATAGAGCTTCATGATGATTGCTATAAATAGGTTGATCACAGCTAGAGCTTCAACAAGTTGTAGGTGAGATGATCATCCGGCCCATATCGTCAAATATCCTGGTTTTCCTGAGTGGTGAGTTTGTTCCTTGATTATTCGTTAATATATACTAAATTTTCAGCTTTGGTGATCACGAATTTATTGACAGGCAGGCAGCTAATTAATTAGGATCTAATAAGCTAAGAAGGGATATGAAACCTGACAATTGTAAATCGCCCAAACAAAAATGAGGACTACAAATATTTCCCCAATTATGTGATTAATTGCTAAGAATCTTACAAACCAAATGAGAGGCATATTCTGTAGAATATATATCGGTGTTGAGAGTTTTCAAAAAAGTAAAGGAGGTTCTGTAATATTATTGAGTGCATTTTCTTTCTTCCTCTGTTTAAGTTTCTGATTGTTTTATTACTGTGGTTGCTTCTTTAAAGGGCCTAGAGTTCGGGGAAGAGTTAAAACCACCGGGTTATAAGATCAAATGGCATAATTTGGTACGCAAGAACAATGTGAAACAAAACCACTGTATGACTTTCGAAATGCGTGAAAAAGTAATCTTCATCCCTATGTTGTTCAAGGCTTTGATTTAAGAAACCCATACCGTTTTTTTTTTCAAAAGATATTAAGAAAAGAATTGACTTCTTCAAGGATGAACAATCTCAGTATACGAAAGTTTCCTGTTTTAGGAAAGATGTTTTCCAAAAACAACTTTTTCTTTGTGTATTAAGTGCTGATGGTGAAGGTGGTTGGTAAGGGGAGACAAGAAGAATCAATCAAGAAAACAAAACTTAAAAGTTAAAACGAACCATCAAGAACCAGGAAAGAATATATAGATCCTACCTTTTAAAGTTCTGCAACTTTCTGTGCACCACCTAGGAGCCAGCGTGCCCAACGCATCAGACGCAGCAGCATCAATAACAACCTATCAAGGTAATAAAAGCAAAGTGGGGAGAAAGAAGGAAAATGTGCAATTCTATTGGCCAACTCCATGCGCATTTGTTTGTGTGTGTGTATTTGAAAGAGAGAGAGAGAGAGAGCAAAGGAAAGAAAGAAAAAGCTAGCTTCTGAACTAAACTCAATGGAGAGATTATGGCATGGATCCATTTGAGGAACCGAGGCTCTACATAATGAAAATGTGAAACGATAGCCATGATGAATCTATATTGGTATTATCTATCTATAAGTGAATTATACACAATTAAAAGATAATTCCTCGATATGGTAGCTAGTTTCTCTCTTGAGCTAGTCCTTGACGAATCCCAGACCTTAATCAACAGATGAAGTAGTGCAGTAAGAAAAATAAATAAATAAAGATAAGTAAGGACAGGTCTTCAATATAACTCAACCTTTCTTTCTATTCATTCATTAGCCATGCTAAGCGCAACCACAAAGCAATTAAGTGGCTCTCAGGGGACGGGTGACTGTAAGCAATAAGGAGAGATGTCATGAAGATCTGAGGAAATAAACAGTCCGAACCAGACTGGTATTTGTTTCTTAACATGCTCGCAGACTCCTCACTGCCCCTCTCAGATGTCCAAATTGAAGGTCAAAGACTGCTTCCCATTCTTTGGCAATTCAGGTGGCACTGTTGGTAGTGGGGCGCCACTATAGAGCCTTAATTGAAGAGGAGGAGTTGGATGCTGAGGGGAGAGAGAATCCATGGTTGTGGTTGTATGTTGGATCGTAGGGGAGGAGGACAAAGCGTGGAATTCGGGGTCCTCTGATATGGGGCAATCTAGGTTCACTCCAAACAGCCTAACACGCTTGGCGGCAGCCTTACCATGGACCACCGGGACCGAGTCGAACACCATCGGCTCATCCACACCCTGTTGCACTACTCCACCTGCTGGTAATGGGGCTGAGGATCTTAGGTAAACAACGGAACCAGCACCTGAGTTCACCACATTGTAACCATATGTATTACTGTTGTAACTAGTCCGGTGAGGATGAGGATGATGATGATGATGGTGGTGGTGGTGATGACCGTCATAATTCGGCTGCTGGAAATTCACATGGTTCCGTGATGGCATGGAAACCGACATGGACACTGTCGGCGTCGTCGGCAAGAATAATCGGCCGTGGCCCCATGGGACGGACCGGGGCAGAGAGAGAGGGTGCGAAAATGGTAGAGGCGGTAAAATAGCAGGATCTGGAGCATCGGGACGGCGCCTCCAGTCGATATACAGACGATTCCTACCAGACTCCCCGACTCCACGCTCAAATGACACGATATCTCCCGCGTCAAGCTTTTTCTCCTTCACGAATCGGCTCCACCCTTTGGTCATCACGTAGCTTTGGCTGCTATTCCAGTAAGAATATCGAAATCGCCATGGTTTCCCGCTCCGATCTTCAAAACTTAACAGGAGACCCTTCTCGTTTGCTGCAGAGTCAAGTGGGAAGTACTTCTCAGCGTGTTGCTTTGGAATAACGAGGCGGTTGAGCTTGCCCACATCGCTTGGTGTGACAACCTTATCAAACATGTGTTCCCTCTCAACGCATCCACCACCGCCACTGCTACTACCACCACCATCAGATTCCCCCCGGCTGATATCATCGCTTCTTCTTGTAGACAAATCAATGAGCTCGAGCTTCCGGTTGAAATTGGTAACAGCCTCCTGGCCATGGAACTCTAGCGGAGCTGCTGCTGGTCGATCGTAAGACCTTCCGGCCTCTTCTTCCTGCTGGTGCCTCTCGTACATCTGTCCTCCCCATCTCCTGTCTGGCTGAGGGACCACACCTTTGTATTGAGAATAAGGTGAAGAAGATGAAGATGCAGACGAGAAAGGGATCTTAGTCATACCCCTATCTACAGTCATCTCTTCTTCTTCTCCTTCTTCTTCTCCTTCTTCTTCCTCACAATACCCTTCTCCTCCTTGCTCAAACTCCATGACCAACCTCGAATTCTTTCAGTCGATCTGAGTTGTGAAGGGAAATAACAAGAAAAATCAATAAAAGGACGATCTTGTTCTTCTTTTCTTTCCTTTTGGGTTAAAACTTAATACAAGAAGAGAAGATTAAAACGGAAAAAAAAAAAAAGAAAGAAAAGCAATGACAAAGTACAGCACTTCACCTGTGCAATTTGTTTCTTGGTGTAAAGATTACTTCAAATCTGCAATGCCTAAAAGGGAGAAGCTTTCACTACAATGACGGTCGGTGTTCTCTTCTTTGACCAATATGACCCGTGCTTGAAACAAGACAAGCCATGGGCGATTCCATCGAGTGCGAATTGTTCTACTTTTTTTGTTGATTTCACACAGCGAGACAGACAGACAGAGAGAGAGAGGAGGGGAAAGGGAGCTGGGAAGTGATGATATATATATTTGGGGATTTCCTAACTGGTTACCCCCTCGAAGCTTCTCAGAGAGTTATCTGATATCTCAATATAGAGTTAGGCAATTTTCTCTTTCTTGGTTCTCAGAGAAAGAGAGAGAGAGAGAGAGAGAGAGGGAGAGAGAGAGAGGCTTTATACGTAGGGGGCCCATGAATTATCTGGTTGGGCTCATGTGAGGTTGTCCCTTTCATCATTTTCGGGTATGTGTATTTTCTTGGCCATAACTCCCTTCCCACACAAAAACACACAAAAAAAAAGGGCCAGTTGTTGAGACAATGAACTAGTGGTGAATTTGCTCAAGTAAATGAATTATTTCTAATTTCACATTTAACAAAAAGAAAAATAAGATGTCAATTTAGCTAGGTGTTAGAATTTTGACTTTGGTGGCATTGATTTTGTTCTGGCCATGGGCATGAGATAAGGAGAGCTGGGCTAGCTGGGGATGAAGTAGAACAAATTAAAATCACACGCACACGCTCACCCACTCTCATCTGGCCCCTCCCCAATCCCCTCCTCATAGGGGAAAGAATCTTAAGATTCTTTAGAGTGATGACAGTGATGATGAAGAAGAAGAAGAAGAAGAAGAATTAAATTAACAACTAGTAACCCTCAATTTAGATGTAGTTGTAATGCAAAGGAAACGTGCCACTTGATTAATTATTTATTAGTTCTAAGTTAATTAATTAATTAATTACATATATCTTGGGTATATATTGATTGGTTCATCAGTTAGGTGATCAGATTGGTTTTGTATAGTTTCTAAGCATTTTTGTTTGTTATACAACTGATGGTCTGTGCAACATTGTACATTGAAATTGGATTCTTCTTCCTTCCTTTCTTTCTTTTTTTATGTTTTTTTTTCATTTAACAGAATACAATATTAAGAGCAGTGTACTGGTCTTGTATGGATGCATGTGCCTATTGATTCATGTGGTCCAGTTGATCTTTCCTCCAGCCTTGTTGAATCGGAAACCAGCACTCCAAATACCATGCAACATGTGTTTATCATCCTATCCGTCCATTAATCCATTGCTTGATTGTCCTGATGCAATCTATCTAATCTAATTCTAATTAATCTAACTAGGTTAAAATAATAATCAGCCGCATCTCCACTCTTCAATAGCTCTGTACCCATTGAACCAGATGGCTGACCCATCTACGAAACTAATTAATACCAGTAATTACAGTACTAACGAACAACAACAACAACAACATCTATGATTGGATTTTCTCATCTCAGTTAATGTTGGGGAGGAGAGATCATCACTGTCTTGCTCAAGCACGATCAAAAGATCTCTCGAATTAATAAACAAGATATGAAAAAAAAAAAGAGAATTAATCCAATGTAAAAAACCAAACTTCTTAATTATTAATATGATGTAATATGGGTTATTATATATGCTTATTTATACACTCAAGATGCTCTTAAATTCTACTCATGCTGCAACTTTTCTGAGATAGTAAGCTTGTCAGAAGTAGAGAAAAAAAAAATTAGCAATAGATTCAGAATCCTAGTTTTAATTCAGCCCCTAGATTCAAATGGACTCAAAAATGACAAATTCTGAAGACTTACTAAAGATGGTAAAATTCCAAAAACAGTTAACTTTGGGACTAGAAAGGCAAAATTCGACCTCACGTACGGTTCCCATTCTACATTTGCTATATCAACATTCTTGCCATTTTCATGTCATCTGCATTATTTCAATGCCCAAGTAAAAATAAATAAATAAATAGTTATACTAAAGATGCAGACCATTTTCTTTCAGATTATTTTCACGTTTTTAATTTGACCCCATTTCTTCAAGTTTAACTGCTCTTAAAGAGAGATGTACTTTTGGAGTTGTAGGTATAGTTTTCTGCACTAAACTAGACCACTCAAGTGGGTTGTCTATTTGTGAGCCAATAATGCCTTTAGTCTCGGTTATTATGCCAAAAAGAAAAATAATTTCCAACTGGTTCAAAGTTCATGGGCTGCTTCCGAGGTTCCAAGACAAAACCGGCCATTTCATCATCTGGTTCAATCCAGTTGTCTCAAGGGTCTCTTGTTCACATTTTAATTAATCCATTAACATGCAACTTAAGACATGGCATTTAATTTGATACGACCAAACAACTTGCAACATCTCTTTTTTTTCTTTTATTTTTATTTAATTTCAAATTTCAAGTTTAGGGTGCTTAAGCTTGGAGGGTAGAGTAGATAAGGGGATGTGGTGGTAGTAGCGTGATGGAGATGGAACCATTCGTCATCTACCAAAAGTAGGGTGACGCATGTTTATGGAACAAATAAAAATTGTCGATGCTAATTACTTTAATTAATTAAATTATAGCGTTCTTTATTATTTATTAATTATGTGTATTGTATATACAGGGGTACGTCTTGACTACGAACTTGGCCAGGTGTCCAAAATTTGTAACCCAAGTTGCAATGCGCATCCCAAAACCGCGACAGCTAGCCCACTTGCCGCTTGAAGATTGAACCATCCGATCCAGTAATGACTTGTGATTTGATTTTGGAGTACATAAATAAACAAAATTATTCAGTTCAGGCATCCTTCTTAATCATACTTACTACATAAGAATTATGATTATATTGGCGCTCCCCCAACCCCTTACTAATTTACTAATTGCTCCTTTTCTCCATGTTTCTTATTTTTTAATAAAGAACAATACAAAGGCATTCAAGTTGTTTGAACGAGTGAAACCAAGTCAAGGGTGGGGTGGTGGGGACTGAGGACCACTGCAAATAAAGGCCACTAGGGGAGGGGTAGTGACTAGACTAGATGATCACAATTCAGTACGTAATTCATATCGCGATGAAAATTGGATGGATGTGATGAATCATAAAATGACACCGGCCAGCCCCCACGGTTGGGAGTATGTACTATGTAGTGTAGGGAATAAAGAAAAGAGAATATTAGTTGGGCGGGGTGCG
>NW_010729074.1:11878411-11920663 GCF_000365185.1 Nelumbo nucifera
CGGGGGGCGGGGGGAGGGAGTGGGACCCAGGGGGGCCGTACAAATGGTTTATAGATGCACATCTCCTGTCTTATCTTTCAATAATGAGAGGGGAGGGTATTTATCATGAGAGTCCATCATGAAAACTAACATCGTGCTTGTCACCCATACGAGGAACTATAACACGTGGCACCTTGATCTTCCAAACCTGCACCCCACCTTCAATCGTTAACAAATAATATGAGATTCTACCTAATCTTGCAATTGGGATGGGAGGGGCCGAACTCAAATCGGTATAGTCAGAATCCCGCCCCACACTTGCGTCTCTGTCGCTGTCCCTCTCACCCAGTCACCACCCCTCCTTTCACACAAAAAGTTGCAAAAACAAACAATTTGACGAAAGGGAGAGAGATAAAATAGTAAGTGGGAAGGTGAAGGATGGGCAAATGCAATTAATAATGAGGCTGCCCTTAACTGTAATAAAGGGGAGAGGCGCGGAGAGCTTTATATTTACAATACAGACGATATCGGAGGGGGCGAGCGGTCTTCTCACTCTACTGTTTTCGTTCTATTGAGTGTTGTTTATGTATCTGGATATTGAATTGGAGTTGCCACTTGACGAGGGTCGAGGGGGTGAGTTTAATTGTAGGTACATGCACAATGATGTATCTTATCCCTTAACAATTTGATCTCCCATTTGAAATTTCAAACAAGGGATTGTTTGATTCTGGATGGATGGATGGATGGATGGATCGTTGATTTGAACTGATGTAATGCATGTTTGAATAAATGCTCAATCTAAGGGCTAAGGTTGAAGGGATGGGGAAGGGGGACCATCCTATCCCTAGAATTGGCTGCATGAATTGATACTCCACATCTGTACCTCTTATGGTATGAATTGGACCTTATGCTCCATCCACCCATTTGCATAATATATATAGATATAAAAGATGATGATGATGATGATGATGATTATAATGATTATGATTATGGCATCCCCGGCCAGTTCCCCACCTCTAACTAGCTATCCCTGCTTGACCTAATCAACATTCTGCTCTACAGTTTTGGTATATCTGTAAACATGATACAGACATCCAAAGAAGAAGATGAACAAATCTCGAGATAAACAAAAATATCACAAGTTTACACATCAAAGTCCATTAAAGATAAAGGCTATCTATGACTATCTATCAATTGATGGGGGACCTCTCCCTCTCCCAGCTCCCACTCCATTTATTCAGATGAGAGACCCTCCTCCTCCTCTTCCTAATCCTACGCTCCTCCCAGTAAGAATTAACCAAACCTAATAACATTTACAAGAACAAATTAAATCAATTTTGTTATTATGTGCATATAGATATAGATAGAGGACCACACTGCCTCTAGTGAAACAATTACACAATACCATCCAGTTGGCGGCTACCTTGTTGCATAATTCTTGTGCTGGATTTTCCTTCTCTCTCTTTCTCTCTCTCTCTCTCTGACTATATATGGGCAATAATTAACCACCCTCCCCTTCACCACTCCAAAATGCTAATACCACCCTACCCTGCTAACACCACCACCACCATCTCCATGTCTTCCTTTATTTCTCTTTTCCAAATTTGGAATTGAAATTGGCTATACATACTCATCAATCACTGTGAATGGATGTCAAGACAACTAAGTTGTCCTGATCATCCTAACTACACTTATAGGCTTGTAGAAATTAACCATATTTACAATGGGCATGTTCTAAATTCAGACCTATGTGTTTTATAAATAATTCGAGGGTTACGTATGGATGATGCTGTGTATGCCAGCATTTTGGGGGCTAGACCCACCAGACCAATTATATATATTCCCCACCCAAGAGGTCTCCCACGTCCAACCTCCATCCTAATCATACGACTCTAATCATAGAAAATTAATAGATTTATTAGTTGTTTATTTTATTTTCGTATTACTTGAGAGTTAAGAGACCAGGTGGGCTTGTATATCCACTTGTAAATTTAAATACCAATGTACAACCTCTTTTTTTTTTTTTTAATTTGCTTGAGTTATCTCATCTCCCTACTATAACTCCTTAACTCTGGTGACAGCGGGACATGATCCCAAGTCTCGGCCACAACCAAACACAGATCTCACCAGCTGAACAGTTGTCACTGTCCCCTGTAAGATATATGTAGTCGTTGGATGTAGCCATGTAGGATGTTGGAATAATAATAATAATAATAATAATAATAATAATAATAATAATAATAATAATAATAATAATAATGATGATGATATCAATCATCAATATTGTTAATATTCTATGTCCTTGCCATTTGTGGTTTTATGTATATTATATTTTAAGTCACAACTGGAATTTATAGGTTAATCTGTGACATTGTTTTCTAACCAGATCAGCATTCAGCATTCTGAAATGCTTTGTTATGATGATATCATCTGATCACATTGATGATGATCGTCCTCCCTAGGCATCGTCAGATGGCCATAGGCCCAAGTACGCCCTAGGAACGTGTCCTACAGTATAATTGACAGCTGGCAAATACGTATCCCCAAACCCAATGAATTTTTCTTTTACCCCTCCCAACTCTATAAACATCTTTTTTCAATTCAATTCTACTAGGACGGGGAAATGGCGGCACGGTTGGGACCCGGAAGACCAAAACAAAAAGGCAGCCAAAGTGAGTGAGTGAGAGAGAGAGAGAGAGCAAAGAAAGCAGCAACCGGGTTAGCTGGTAAAAAGCTGTTACTGAGTAGGTGAGTGATATGGTGGACGGCAAACCCCAAATAATTCCTGCCCGTTTGAAAGGCGGGCAGAGCGGAGCGGGGAGTCTAGTCTCCCTCGACTCGACTCTCGCTCTCTGGCTCTCGTCACTCGTCAGCTAGTAGCCTCCGTTTTTCTCTCTCTTCTCACTCTCTAGTCTCTACCTCCCGCATTCCCAATACAAATTGTACGACGCGCCCTGCCGCCTGAGAAACCGTTGAGGCTTGGCTGTTGAGTCGCTTTCTGTCCTCGTAAGAGGTAAGAGTTAGACCACGACCAACGTTCTTAACTTACCTCCTCTCCATTTATTCATTCATTCATGTTTGGGGAAACAATTAATTAAATTAAATTAAATTGATTGATAAAGTAATAATACACAGTTCACTTTTTTCTGTATCATGTAAATATATACATACATATATATCTTAATTCTTAAATAATCAGACTTATTTATTGCTAGCTGCATGACTGAGCTGCAATTCAATAGGTTACTTTGTTTTCTTCCTTAAATGGCCGTTAATGAAAATAGTTAAGAAAATATGAGCTGTATTTCTTTAATTTCGTCTATATTAATGGTTAGTTTGTTACTGAAGCGACTGCCTTTCTTCTTTATATCAAGCTAGTGACCTCTCTCTCTCTCTCTTTCTCACACACACCCCTATCTACGTACCAACCAAAGGTAGGGGACGAAGGGACAGTTAGTATTCATGCCTTTATGGAGATGACTGATTAATGGTGGATGCGTACTGATTGGCGAGAATGGGGAGATGCATGATATCCTACTACCTACATCCATCATATCTTAATACCAAATAGAAGATAATATCATTATCTTAATTTTAGTTTGGTTCGGTTGTTTTCTTTATAATCTATGTGCGTGCGTGGTAGACGAGGATTCAAATCCGTGGAATAATAGCCCAGCAAGCATGTTGTCCGCGTTGTATACTTGTTGTATTTATATATAAGCCAACGGGGCCCACGGCCCACGCCCATCGGTGCTAGCCTAATCCCATTCCATCGCTATTCGGCTATTCGCTAGCTAGATGCGTAGCGTGAGCGTGCAGAACCTTTCCCCTCTCTCTCTCTCTCTCTCTCTCTTAACCTCACCCACCTCGTCAATCGTCTCGTCTGACGTCTCTATTGCATTTTATTTTGCTTTTAGGCCCCTCCCTCAGTCCCTCCCACGGTCCCACCCCCCACCTTTTAGTGCATGTGATTGGTGAGGGACTGAAGAGTTCGGGAAGAGAAACCCGAAAGCCAAGCCCGTGTCGGAGGGGTGGCCGGGCCAGTCTGGGTGAGTGATGCCATTGCCTTTGTTGTGCATGTTGAAGATTGACAAGGAACGAGGAATAAGGAGATAGCGTACGTCACAGGAGTGCTCTTTTCTCTTTTACTTCCACCAACCACGACCACACCATCCAATTGTGTCTGTGTGTGCGAGAGAGAGAGAGAGAAAAGGTTTGGATTCCAATTGATGAATCTCCAGAATACAATAACACGTCTATTCCTCTTGCTGGATCTCAGCAAGTCTCAAGTCTGGATCCTGAAGTAGAAGGACGTCAAACGAGAGTTTTTGCCTTTGCTTTTCAAGTACAAAGACACGATATACCAAGAGAGGATGAAATAATAAATTTTCCCGGGCTCAAATCAACCAACTAAATTGGTGGTGGTGAACGCCTATGGGGGAATTTTACCGTTATTTACTGTTATAATAATTCATTCGTGTCACCCTTATCACTCTTTTTTGGGTAAGTTATATAAAGTTGTTACTTATACTTCCCTTGCCTTTTGGTCAACTTATAAGACTTCCCCTGGGTTTTCATCCCTTATCTCACAGTTTGACCATCAAAAACAAAAATAAATAAATGCACCTTGTCTGATGATTTGAGTTGGATTTCCTCCCAACAAAAAACCATTCCAGAACGTTCCAACTTTATCTTCGTCTGCGAGTCCCTACGGTCTTATATGGTGAGATGTGCAGATTTTGAACATGTTGGAATGGTGTTTTTTTTTTTTTTTTTTTGTTGTTGGGAGGACATCCTGACTCTAATAATTTGGGGTTTACGTGATTATTTCATCCCCTCCAACTCTAACAATTTGGACTCTAAAACTTTTTCAAATGTCTATTTTATATTTAATGATATCAGAAATCCTTATAACCAATCAACCAGTATCATCAAAGTGCCAATCAATCAAATGCTATTCGTCAAAATTTATACGGGTGTCTGATTGGTCAAAGCTCTTATTGTATTATTCCTTTCTAACAACATTAGGTTTATATATCTTATGAATAAAAATAGCATCATTCTTATTTCTTGAAGGGACAAAATAATGTTAACTAGGCGGGAATAAAAAGATGAAAATAGGAGAAAATAAAATTTTGATATATTTTTTAAACTCATCCATAAAGTGTTTACATAATGACATTATTTTCATCAATGAGGCAAAAGTGAAATTATTATTAAGGATATTTTGATAAGATACTTATTTCAGCCAATCTCTTCCACTAATAAACTCCTTCCTGTTTTGTGGTGAATGAGGGGTATTAAAACCCGGGGGGGATACCGGCTGGGGTTTTTGTAAAATGCTTATATCACCCTTTAGGTTCACCTAATAAATTAATACCCCATCTGATCATGGGAACTCTATGGGATTTGTTAATGTAAAAGGGTATAAGTAAGTTTAGGTTTGCACTGCTATCATGCCGAGTATTCCTACAATATTGCATACATACGTATGTGTGTGTTAAATTAGTCTAAAGATCCAAGTTGGCTCAAGAAGGTATCTTGAAAATATATAGGACTCTGGCACGTGCATCATTTTATGCATAAAATCCAATGTTAAATATCACACTCATACAACTAAATATTGTTTTTGTATATCTTGATATATATTTATATTAGATAACCAACTTAAGACAACACAATTTTTCTAACAAATTAATTAAAGCTGCTGTTTGATCTTAATTAAACATCCAGTTGATATAGTCTTTTTTTTTTTTCTTTTCCTTCTCTTTTGGTAGTAGCATGTTATATATATATATATAGAGAGAGAGAGAGAGAGAGAGAGAGAGAGTCAACTCTCAGGTCTCAACTATACATACTAATTAATTAGTAGGGACCAACTTGATTCCATCGCTAATAGACCTAAAAAAATGTACTGGACTGAAAATCACATTAAGATGTTTCAGTACATCACTGGTTATTGAAATATGCACTTCTGACAATGATGCATAACTTATTGGATAGTTTATGCATCAATAGGTGAGCAAAGCAAATTAATTAGTACTAAAGCTGTGAACAGATGAAGACTCATCCCTCACTGTATACTGTATCTGCCTGCGGCTGCCACCACCCAAAAACAGGTTTCCTAAAGAATTCCGCCATTAGAGTTGCTCTGTAGACAACCTAACCTATATGTATATATATTTCTATGGCATTAATGGCCGGGGTTGTTTGTTTCTGCTCATGTCATGTACGTAGCAGTTGCTTTTTGTTTTCAAACACAAACCCTCTTAACAGATTATTTGAATGCCCTGAACCATCCATTAGATAAAGGACCCTCCGGATTTACAAAGTCTGTGTCATCACAAAATTCTTTCCCTCAGTTTCTCTCATCTTATTTCTGTCAAACCAAACCTAGCCTAAGTGTTTCAATCCCCGCTCCAAATGTATTGCTGTTTAATTTCCTCCAAGTGATATGTTAGCTGCCAATGTTTCAACTTTTTGTTTTTCAAAAATCACGCACAAAGAGAGAGAGAGAGAGAGAGAGGTCTAGTTAATTTGGATGTGGCAGACTGAAACTACTACAGTCTGATACGCCAATCCGACTCTGCTTATGAGAATTTTCTAATTAACCATTTCTTGACATATATATTCACCTCCATAAACTATTAAACTTGATGGTCCTGGCCATATCATGCATCATGCTTACATTTTGAAACCATCGCTGACCCTGATGACCGAACTGGGTAACCTGGTAAGCAAACGAAAGAGCTGACTTGGTCCCAGGATTTGGACATTTTGGCCGTTTCACCACTCACCAGGTGAACCTTCGGTTGGAACCATTCAAGTTCTACCCTCCCAGACAGCTTTCTAGGCTAGCTATATATATAACCAAGGTTGAGACGTTTCTCTGAGTACGTATATACACATATATTTTTTTTGCTTATAATAATAAAATGTAAAGCTTGTCAGAATGCATGATTTGAAAATTCTGTTTTTACTTTCTACTTTTATGCTTAGGACATGGGTGTGCTTGAGCAGATTCTTTATATATATAATTTTCACTTGTTAAAAATACATATAATAGAAAGCAACATAGGGAGTGGATGTAGAAAGCTATATATAACCGCTTACATATGAGATATGACACGTTCCAGCCTCATTATAGAAGCAATATACAGACCACACCGGATCTAGTAACAAAGCATTGTGGGAGAAAATGGGCCGATAAAAAGAAGGTATCTACTGAGTTTATTTCTGCAATATATGCAGATACATGGTGGGTATATATTATACTGATAATAATTAAGAAACCTTGGTCAAAACGGTATCCTTGAAGACTTTGTGCATTTAGTAATGTCAACTTCATAATGCTAGTTTTTGTTTTTCATTTAGGAGGAAGGTGAGAAGAAGTAGACGAGAGAGAGAGAGGAGCTAGCTAGAGTCGCATGTCCTCTTGTCATTAACAACTCTCATTTGAATAAAGGATTTCGTCTCATTGGCCAATACATGAAGACTTCAACCTACTTTATCCTGTAACCATTTCTACTTGCATTAATTTGATAAGATTTGCTTCTTCTTTTTTTTTCAAACCCCCACCCCAACATCACAACAAACACTAAAATTAAATAAATAAAAGAAGGATCAATGGTTATGTGCTGAATAACCAACATTGATTATGGTGGGTTTTCTTTTTTGGTGATGGCGTTTGATCCAACAGCCTGGTTACTTTCGCGGAGGCATTCTTGTTCTTGGTGGTTTTAGCAACCAATATTCATTAGTGCAAGTAATTAAGAAATCACGTGTATTACACATGGTATTTACATATAATTTCGGTCTGTGTTAAATAACCAAGCGAGGTATCCGCTTTATATTGTACTTTGGGCCTTTGGGGTAGTGACACTTAGCTCCCTGATGAACTTTGAGATTCAATCACTTTGTTCCTTCCCCATTAATCCATTAATGGGTTCGAAGTAAAGATAAAATTACAAAAATATTCATTTGAAGTTTTGTATTCTTTTGTATATTTTTCTGTCTTTTTTAACGTTCATCTTTTTTGCCTGTAATTTGCCTTATCTTGTATTTTATGATCAACTCTTTGTATATATATAATTTTCAGTGTTTCTGTATTTCCCCTCTTTGTAATTGTTACATTTTCTGTTTTTCAGAATTTTTGTATTTTGTTTTGTTTTCCTCTTTTTCGTCAGTTTTAATATATTTCCTGTAATTTCTACAATTTCCTACTTTTTATTTTGTCAGTTTTTTTTTTTTTTAATAAAATGAACTCTTAAACTGGCATAAGGGTAGTTTGGGATTTTAAAAATGTTTAAACAAGCACATAAGAGTAATTGTTACATTAACTGCTAGAATGCCAACAATGTGGGCAGTGTGCTGGAATCTAAAGGTTCAAGGTGGACTTTGTCACAAATGAAATTCTGGGGGCCGGTGTTAAGTCTCACTACCCCCAAAGTAAAGTACAGAGTGGCAGTCCCTAATTTACTCCAGTTTTATTATTGGATTATCAATCTATCATAAAGTAAAGTTTTTGTGCTGGATTTCTTTTTCTTTTGGAATCAAATTAATTAAGCATCCATTGCATCAAAACCTTTGTTATTCATTTACAATAAGATAGAACGAAATCCGGCCGGTTCAGAGGGCCAAGTGAAGATGCTTCGAATTGAACAAACAAACCTCTCGATATGTGCTACTTCATTTGCATTTCTATCGGCAAGACATGCACAAGATATGTAGTTCAACTAGCAAAGTAGGGAATTGAAGTAATAAACGTCTATAATCATCAACTATTGGGGCCACGCGCCAAGGTGGTGTAGAGTTAACCGACAGAAATTTAATAAGTGAGAATCGATCACTTTCAAAATGAATCTTAGAAAGCCCGAGCTCCTGATTAAGCAAAAAGAAAGGGTGTATAATTAATTAATATAGTGCCAAGGCTTCAGACTCTTGAGCAGAGATGGCTGGCAATGTGATTGCTCCACCATACTAGCTCCTACCCCCTATTAATTAAGAGAAGAAGCGCCATCAATGTTAATTTTAGTGTATCTGAATTGGGGAGGATCCCGACGATGCACTGCATAGTCTCATCATCGACTGATGAGGTTGTGTTGAGTGAAGAAGAACAGTTTGACGTATTTGAGTGAAATCTTTTCCTTCAAGTTGCAGTTTTTGTGCTGGAGTTAGTGCTACATATAGATATGGTTTAATTCAAATAAATTATCCACCCAATTATTATGTTATAGAAAAAGTGGCATCGCCTTAATTGGTTTCAGTAGAGCATTTGCTCATTATTTCTGGTTTCAGTAGAGCTTGAATGACCTCTGAACTTTTCCTTTAGAGTTTTTGTTTGTGATCTTATCTGAACAAACCTACGTCATATTCTAAAAATTCCTCTTAAATGATTCACTTGTAATTTGCAACTCCAGATTTTCTGCCTTTGTCACTCGAGAAATTGATTACCTTAGCTATGTCACAACTCACACGGTCCTTAAAAGTTTCCCTTCTCCTTCTGGTTTTACCTTTGTTACCCACAATAAGATGCGCTAGCTCCGATTAGTCTTCAGACCATACTAGCTGAAATATAGGTATAGAGTACCTGAAATAGTATGCACCTGATCAGACCATACCAGATACGAGAACGAGTATGGCAAAGTTACTAGCTAGAACCTAAAGCCCACCTGTAATCTAGAGCAAGGTTATGTTATATACAACCTGATTGAGAAAATTAAGAAATTAACAAATGGATTGTTGGTAGTTAATACACACCTTTTAGAGTACTTCAATTGAATCCAACAAGATTAGAATGATTATTCTAGACTAGATAGAGTAGTCACTACTCACTAGGCTTTGGCTATTGGTAAAATTAATGGTGCCAGGCCAGTTTACATGTTTGTGATAAATTATGGGCTCAAAAGTGTGAGATTTTTAATTTTTTGGCTGGGTTCGGGCATAGCCCCGAGGTAACCCAAATTCGATCTCATCTTATCCCAACCTGAGCTTAAATTTTAGTGTAGACTGGTCTTGGGTTGGATAGTTCAAACTTCAAACTTGACCCTGGGTTCGGGCATAGCCCTGAGGTAACCCAAATTCGATCTCATCTTATCCCAACCTGAGCTTAAATTTTAGTGCAGACTGGTCTTGGGTTGGATAGTTCAAACTTCAAACTTGACCCTGGGTTCGGGCCAGACTCGGGCCAGACTCAGGCCTTAAGTCCAATTCTTAGCTAGGGTTGGGCCAAAATTGAACTAAATAGAGGGCAAACTTGGCTAATGGGACAGTATCTAAGTCGGATAGGAATTGAGCTTTTCAGTTACCCAAGAAAATTTGGAAATAGCCACTTGGCCAGTGACCCAAAATTAAGAAAGAGTGTAGTAACAGTCACCTACATGTATGCTGAATTTTCGATCTCACTCAAGAATCTCTTTTTTTTTTTTCTTTTTATCTCCCTTAGATTTCATTCATTCATGAATCTTGAAAGAGCTAGTTGCGAGATTGAAGATCAGAAGATGGTACCACCAGAATTTATAATTGAATGAGTCGAAAATGAATTTTCAGTGAAGAAAGAAGCTTTGTCGGTAAGTCAGGACTAAGGATCACATGGAGTTGAAGTGGAAAGCGATGCTGAGGTTGTAGTTATATGCATGTTGGACCGAGAGTCCACTCCTCCTTGTCATGCGAGAATGCTGCAGGCAACTCCTCCTAAAATAATTCAGGTTTCATTGTCTAATTTGTTCGTAGAAATTGTAACACAGCTGCCCACGAGCGACTCCCAATCTCCTGCCCACGCTTATTCACGATACATCACCCCCCGTGAATTGGGAACATCTCCCCCTGCATAATACTCTGCTATGTAGAGGATGAGATGTTCGCCATATATGGCTGCAATAAACATGGGCAGGAAATCTGGGCTCCCCACGAGCTAGCTCAATTAGCAGTGAGCCTTTAAAGAATCCTGCAATTCTTTACATCCTCTCGCTATTGAGAATATATATTCTAGTTTGAGGATGTACAATTTCTGATTCATTGAGTGAGCATGCCTAAGCTCAACCTCAGTTTGCAAAGTGTATAAATACAATTATGTACAGTGCAAATACATACAAAATAATATAAAATATAAGGTTTCACACTTTGCATATTTCTTTTCCTTTCAAAATGAGCCTAAGGCTTAGTTTGGAAAGAGTACAAATTCAAATATATAGAGTGCAAAATCTTGTATTTTATATTATTTTGTATGTATTTGTATTTGTACTCTTCCCAGACCTAACCTAAGGCTGTGTTTAGTTGCAATGCAAAATTATTTGCACTGATGCAAAACCATGGAAGTGAAAATGATTTCAAAGTAAACTATGATTTATTTTTATTTTAAAATTTAACTTACTTTGTATTGAAAGTTAGTCTTGAAGCAGAATAAAGTAAAATCCAAAAAAAATTAAACCAGAATTTGCATTATTTTCATGTGCACTCCTAAGCATTTGTACTAGCGCAAATAAAATTGCACTGTAATCAAACACAGTCTAAGGCTCAGTTTGGATGGAATATAGAGTACAAAACCTTGTATTCTGTATTATTCTGTATGTATTTGTAGTGTACATATTTGCATTTGTACTACATTATTCCGTATTGTATAAAGATTAGAGAACAATTTTCGAATTGAAGGACAATTATCTCAACAATAATTTGCTGAGTGTTCTTAATCTTAGACATGTGTTTAATGGTCTACATTTTAATTAGAAATCTATGGTCTCTTTTAGTGATAGTAAGTAGGCATAACCAAGGTTTAAAATTTCGATACGATACGCCCGATCTGGGGCATACAGTATCGTATCTTTGAAAAACAGATGCGGGATACGCATGGAAATCGGGCGTCTCATCTTTTTTTCATGCATATCAGACCCCTATCGGGGTGTAGTATCGAGGCGTATCGGGGGTGTATCGGTAGCGTATCGACGAAAAAGATACAGCCAAAAACTGAAAAAAAAATAAAGGGGAAAGCAAGTTTTTTTTTCCCTAAAATAAGCCTTCTTTCACCCCCAAATGACTCTAAAACTCCAAACCTCATTCCTAGAGTATTATATTTGCAAAAAAAAATTGCAAGAAACAAGTGTAAATCGTTAACTTTTTTAAATTTTTTTCAAGTTTTGAAAAGATATGGCAAAAATAGGTAAGTTTTTTCAATTTTTTATAATATCATGTGATTTCTTTTTTTCTTGAATGTTTAAAGTTATGTTGATCTACATTTCTTACATTCAAAATCACAATTTTTTTGTGTTATTAATAGATTTATGGAAATTTCATGAGGATATTTGGGGAGAATATAAATTAATAAAAAAAATTGAAAATGTAATTTTTCTTTGCCTATTATATTTTAAATCTATGGATTTATCTATCATATCTATATAGAGCAATTGAAATTTCTTCTTTAGTATTTTTTTTATTTTTTATATTTTTAGAATTAAAAAATAAATAATAATTAATTATATTTTATCATTTGGTCACAACAATTGAATATATTATAATTCTATGGATGATTTATCATATCCATAGACCAATTGAAATTTCTACTTTAATAATTATTTTTTTATTTTTATATTTTTAGAATTAAAAAATAATTAATTATATTTTATCATTTGATCACAATGATTGAATATATTACAATTCTATGGATGATCTATCATATCCACAAAGCATTTGAAACTTATTCTTTAATAACTATTTTTGAATATATTATATAATGTTTATTTATTTTTTATAATTTTTGAAAGGATAAATCTCTTAAACTACCCCTATTGCACGAAATTGACAAGCTGTACCCTTACTGTTTAGATATTGGCTTGTGGTACCCTTAAGTTTTCTGACAATTGACATTGCCATTAAATGCTAACGGAAGGAAACAGAATGTCAAATTTGCCATCCACTAGTCCTCAAATTTTATCCTCTCTTCTTCTTATCTTTCTCCTTCTTCCTCTGCTTCTCCTTCCTCCATCTTCATCTCTGTTCATCGTCTTCTTGACGGTGAATGGAGAACTACCATCAGCGTCATCGTAGCCGAAAATGATGGCGGCCATTGCTGTTTTGCCCAGAGACTGTTGTTTTGCTCAGCACAGGCAATGTCCCTACTGGGCTCAAAGCTTCACGAAAGAATTCGTAATCGTCGAACCTCAGGTAACACCCGTTGTAGAAAATTTTGCCACCTCGAGTTCCTTTTTTAAAACGGAAGGCACCTAAGGACCTGGGTCTTGTGCTGAGCAAAGCAGAGATTACAGTCATTCTGTGAGAGATCCTTCATGCATTCACCACATGTAAAGTTTTTTAGATTAAAATGTAAAGTTTGTCCTTCTCCCATGAATCCTGCTGGTTTCTAGAAACCCTAATTTCTTCTCTCCTTCCCATCTCTATAGTTTTGGTTGATCCAAAGTTCGTCCATTTCATTTCTTTATTTGTTTCCAAGTCCCAATTCTGCTTTATGATTCCTACAAAAAATCAACCAAAGGAATGGGAGACGAAGTTCATACGAACGAATACGAAAACGGTATTGACAGTGGGGACGGGGAACGAGTGCTTGAATGGGAAGATGGCTTGCCCAGTGCAGATGATCTTACGCCCTTGTCTCAGCCTTTGATCCCACCGAAGCTTGCTTCCGCCTTCAGTATAGCACCCTATGCCTTGTCCAAGCATGCTCGATGTGAATCATGCGTCGCAAAACATGATATCTATCCTTTATCGGCAGTCGTCCCTGTCTTTCTCTTCCTACCACCTCAAGTCGTTGACTTCTTTCGTCGAGGACAGTACCTGTGATGCCATGGCTGGCATGGTGAAATGGTTTCGTCCCCATAAATGGACACCAACATAGGCGAGACCCGGGTTGGCCAGGCAAGCCCAGGAGCTGGCACACAAGTGGATGGCGTGGGACATAGACGCCCATTCACAGAAGGAGCCATTGTCAAGGACGACAATGGATTGAGTGGGGGAGTATGTTACGGTCTGAAACAGGCTTAGCCTTGCCTACGCTTGGCGGGCTTACGTTAAGGGACATCACCATCATTTTTGCCTATAAGATTTTTGGGAGAATTGATGTCATCTTCAGGCAGACTACCAAAAGCTTAACGTACTCTTTGAGGGGTGGTCGGCCTCCTTGGGTGCCTGACCTTGGCACTCCTAGACCAACATCCCTTGCGGGGCGGCCCTAATTAATGGCTAGCATGGCTACTAGGGTTCCTCATGGGCGCACACATGCTCATGGGAACAGTGCATGGACCGGCACTACGCCACCGACACTCAAGGGAGGCTTAGCATGCGGACCTGGCCTAAGCATGACCCTTCATCACGCCAGCCCCTTGTCTAAGATGAATGAGTTATCCAGTTGCCCATAGTGCACGGGTGTGTTCCGGCCCAACGGTTACCTATCATCAAGGCACAACATGTGCCCATCATCTCGGCATACAGAAGACCCTTCACATCAGCGCCATGTCGCCTCACATCATGGCCTTCCCCCTTTAGCACGTAAGCAGCGCCTCCCATGCACCGGCTAGAGCTAGCAAAGAGCCCCGGCCATGCGACTTGAGGTCATGATCCAATTCTACTGACCTTGGTGGAGCCATCTCATCGGGAAACTCCTAGCCTCACATCACACACAAGGCTTGTCCTGGCCTCCCTAGGCCTGGACGCCGCACGGCTTCCTTCCGCTGCAGATCTACCCCCGTGACAATATGGGGGTTCCAGTCGGAAATCCGGGTGCTACAACTTATCACGTTTTTTGAGTCGCATCCCTATAACATGTTCAGGGAGCAACAACGAGATTGGTCAGGTAATAAGTTCGGTTCTGTTGTACCATATCCTCATGCCACTCCTAACGATAAATAAAAATCTTAGATTTTCATTCACACCAAAGAGATGAATATCTCAATCTTTTTTGAGAGGAGAATCGCAGGCTTCTGGGATCTTGTGCCTGAAAGAGATCCCAAGATGTACAAAGAAAAACAGGAAAAAGGGCTTGTGAAAAAGAAAGTTTTAGGTCCTTAACCTGGAGTGCATCCAAGAGGAATAGAAAGACATAGGACTCTGTTGGAGGAATTTTGGGTTCTTAAAAATGAAGATTCAAGAAATGTTGTTTAGTTTTAAAAAAGGAATTCTTAGCAGCCATGGATGTCGTTACCCCACAAATTGCCTCGCAAAGATGTGCGAGAACTATTGAGGGGACTGGAAACAATACGATGTATGCATTCTGTGAAAGCATGAAAGATCTCTCACAGAGCGATTGTAATCTCTGCTTTGCTCAGTGCAAGACCCAAGTCCTCAGGTGCCTTCCGTTTCAAAAAGGAACTTGAGGTGGCAAAATTTTCTACGACGGGTGTTACTTGAAGTACGACGATTACTTATTCTTGAAGCTTTGAGCCCAGCAAACAGGACTGGTGAAGAAGAAGGGAGAGGGAGGAAGGGCAAAATTGGGTTTTGAAAAAAATTTATACATCACATGATGTTACATGTGTATAAATTTTGATGGAACATTAACAGATATTAACGGTAGAGGTAAAGCTAGTCAATTGTCATAAAACTTAAGGATACCACAAGACAATATCTAAACAGTAAAGGTATAGCTTGTCAATTTCGTGAACAATAGGGGTAGTTTAAGAGATTTACCCTTTTTGAAAATAAATAATTATTGATTATACTTTTACTTAGAAGTTGTGCCAAAACATGTTTTATGGTTGGATAGGAGAGTTGGGTTTTTCCCATCCTATAAAACATTAAAACTAAAGAAATATAATTTATAAATTATAGTTAACTACAATATACACCTCATTGAGGTCTTATATTTAGTGTTATTGATGTATTTTTATGATTTATTATAGTATTTATAGTGTTTCCAAGCGTATCTATGCATATCTTAGTTTTTCTCCAATACACATGCATATCCAAGGCGTATCCCGATACGTCTCTTAAAATTGTCTTTCCGATACACTTGATGTTTCTGATACTTTGAACCTTGGGCATAACTGGATGAAGGACAAATTTGTTAATTGCATTCCACGTCAACCTTCCTCTTTTCTTTACTTGTCTCAAGAAGTTTGAATCAAAGAGACCCATCACATCCTGAAGAGAAGTCCAATTAAACCCAAAGATAGAACAAATATGTTCTTAAATACAAAGTATAAAATGACAGGATAAAAAGATGTGAGAAATAGTTTCACCATTGTTTTTTTGTTTAGAAAGCACATATAAGGAGAGAGGCACATATTTGGCCTTCTTATTTTGTTTTAACCATTAAAAAAACAAAATTGTCATATAAGACATCCAGGTCTCTCAATGGGTTGGGCTGACCCGACATACCCAAATAACTGACTCAATTATATAAGGTCTAGGTTTGCATTTTGTGTCTTATTTATAATTGGATTGGTATTGGATTTTGTTATTCAGACCCGAACTAACCATATATAATTGTGTATGTAATTATGTATAAGTACATCGGCATTTGCATGAAAAGTTTGGGGTGGGGGGGGGAAGGACCCCCCACCAATATACTTGGCTCCACCCCTGCTCTTAGTGGCACCTAATGTGTGGAACTGTTACAAAAAGCTCATTGCACCAGTCTAAGAGAGACTTCGACTATAAGTACAAACTTTATACCTCAGGTAACTTTCTTACACATTCCAATACACTTAATTGTTCTTGCATTTTGATGAGGAAAAATTTGGCCCTCCACTGACATCATGTCACGTGGCATCTCAAAATAGCTGGATGACACCCGGCACCACGTAGGCGATGACTTGCCTTATCCAAAATGATGGAGACCTACCTCCAAATACCTATTGGAGACCTGGAGACCTACCTCTAGAGACCTACTAGAGACCTGGCGACCTACCTCCAGAGACCTACCTTCGCCGACCTAGAGACCTACCTCCAGAGACCTATTGGAGACCTGGAGACCTACCTCCAAAGATATACTAGAGACCTGGCGACCTACCTCTAGATACCTACTGGAGACCTACCTTCGCCAACATAGCGACCTACCTTCAGAGACCTGAAGACCTACCTCCAGAGACACATGGCATTCAAGTAACACCTCAACATTGAGTAAGCAAATCACCCCAGAAGGTCGGCTAGTAGTACCTCGCCTATGGCCAACCTAAAGTACCTCGGCCTGGCTGACCTAAAGGACCTTCGCTTAAGGAGCGACCTCCTTTGGAGATTGGCTAAGCTAAGTAGGGTATAAGTGACGACCTACAAGGCGTGCTCGCCGACCTTTTACATAGATCCATTATCAAGATCAAGTTCTCTAGAGTAATAACGCTCGACCGTTAGACCGACCTACCCGTGCCAGAGTTATTCGAGTGAGCTATATGCATGCACATATCATGTAACTAACGTAATAACTCAGCTAACTATGCGAAAATGGCGTCGCGAGTATATGGGACCTGTTACAGGAGGTCTCTAATCCCTCACACCTATATAAAGGCACCATTTTCCTGAGAGAAGGTATGCGCGATTACAAGCTCTCTCACTTTCTAAAATACTTTCAAAACACTCTCTGACTTAAGCATCGGAGTGCCCTCCCTGGGTAAAGACACCCGGTCACTCTAACCTTGTCTCTCTTGCAAAATAAAACAGCTCAGCCATCTCTAGCTTGGCCTAGCACAGCTCGGCTAATATTGTTTCCCTGCAGGTCTCTTAGAAAATTACACAGCTCTCCGTTATATAGCTCGGCCATATCCATCTCAACTAATATTGTTTCCCTGCAACTCTTTCAAAAAATTACATAGCTCTCCGTTATATAGCTCGGCCTAGCACAACTCAGCCCAGACAAGGGAACCATCCAAATCAGCTTCTGAGTCATCATCTAGCAAGGGAGTTGCCAAATCGTGCATCATCACATTCCTCTCACTTCAACACCTTGGCTAACTTAATATTCGTAGTCCTCGCCCTTGGAAACACACCTCAGGGCCTCTAACATCATTTTGTTTTAACAAGTGGAACTCTCAGCCTCATTACCTTAGAAGTTCCAGTTTTGACCTCGCTTCAATCTTCAGTAGCATCAATTGGCATTGTCTATGCGAACGATTATTAACTAAACTTTCAATCCCAATCAATATGGTTGACAATCAGGATAACTCGAGGGCAGGAAACAACACTCCTTCCTCTCTCCAAAATCATGTCATGCAAGAGTAGTTCCAACAACTAATTCAGCATGTAGCTCTCCTTGCTAACCAACTGAACAACCTAAAGCAACCAGCAAGAGGCCAACCCCAACACGGCCGACCCACTTATGCTCAAGGACGTAAGGTAGGAGGTTAGCTATGCATTGTTAAATTAATGACTCGAAGGACAAACCAAGGAGGATTTCTCTGAAACTAAAAGCAGCTGTCGTTTGACAAGTCAACACCATACCCATACTCACACTAGGTACCGCACTGGCCATTCCACCTCAGGCCAACATAGGAATGTTGACGAACACTAGGAATGTGACAATTCAGTACCTGAACCTTCAAAACGTGCCTGATGATGCGCAATCTGGTCGCTCCCTCGTGTACTGTGACTTGGATCGAACAAGGTTCAAATATAGCAGGGCCAAGCTGTAAGGCTGAGCTAATATTTGGATGTCCAAGCTGAAGTGAGTTGCAGAGAAAGAAGGGTGAGAGTGTCCGGGCAAGTTTTACCCAGGGAGAACACTCTGCTTAAGTCAGAAAGATGGTATAGAAATCTCTTGAGAGTGTGATAAAGTTTGGGTGTATACTGCACATACCTTTTTGGGTGGATTCAGAGTCCTTTTATAATTATCAGGGGTTCAGGGGCATTGGGCAACGTCTTTGAGTCTTTGACAGAGCTGTTTCCGCAATATAAGGTGTGTTAATGTGTTGGTTGCTAGATTCGCGCGGCGGTTACAGGTCACTTGCTTAAATTGTAGCGCACGGTTCGGAGAGCTGTTCTCACCACTGCGATATTGGCGCCTTCAAGGGTGGGGTGTGCGAAATGGCTTAGGCGAGCTCGCTTCACTAGCTGCCCAAGCTTATCCCAACTCAGTTGTCTTCCTGGTTGGTCTGTGCGAGATGCTCTAGGCTAACCCGTCGAGCTAGTCTGCTGACTTGGCGTTGTGTTGCCGATAGCGTCCACATGTCACTAGTTGTGTGGGATGACCAAAATGCCCCTCATCAGTGCCAATTTAGTACCTACCGTTAACTAGCCATTAAGTGGCATTCAAAAAAACATAATTGTCCTCCAAGTGTCATCTAATTTTCTTTATCAACCATCCAAACATTGACAAAAAATGAATAGTCCCAAATCCTTACCTCTTCTATTCAAGAAAGTTGGGATCTCCAGAATGCCCACTGAGGCATGACCCCAACTTTCTTTAAATAGAAAATAAAAGGATTTAGGACTATTCATTTTTTATCAACGTTTGGATGTTTAATAAAAGGCATTTGTGTCTTTTCAAATGCCACTTAACAGTTAATTAACAACTAGTAAACAAATATACTGATTTAATAAGTTTTGAAAGTTCAAGATACTTAATTATCACATTTTAAAGTTCGAAAACCAAACTGGTACTAGGCACAGGGTAATAATTGGGAATTTTCCCTATAAAGTAAGTAATACAACACGGATCAATCAAACAATACCACTAATAATAAGTTCCTAGACATTTTGTTAATGGATGGCCTGGGGTCATTTTATAAGTTATCTATATCTATTTAAATATATTAAGCTGAAATGTGTACTTAAGAAGGCCTAAGGACGAGGGGAATGGAATCTAACAGTATTTTTTGCCTTTTTTCATAGAAATTACAAGAATGCCACTCTCTACCAACTCTCTCTTTTGCTTTTGTTTTTCTTTCAAATTATAAGAATGCCACTCTATCCTACCAACTCTCTCTCTCTCTCTTACAAATTACAAGAATGACATCTCTCTCTCCTTATAAATTACAAGAATGCCACTCTGTCTCCAACCGAGGGAGACATCAGCTCATCATCTCGGTTGCTAGGGAACCTACAATCAAAGGTAGTCAAGTTCAAGCCGAGTCGAGCTCGAATTTTTGAGCTCAAGCTCAAATCTTTAATTCGAATTGAGCTCGAGCTAGACGATACCTTAACCATTGAGGGAGACATCGGCTCAACACCTTGGTCACTAAGGGAGATCTCGACTCAGCACCTCGACAATTGATGGAGACCTTAGCTTGACACTTCGCCTGCTACAGATTTTGACTCGAACTGCAATTAAAAGTAACTGAGCTTGAACTTCTAAGATTTTGACTCGAACTCAAATCTCTAATTCGAATCGAGGTCGAACCTGATAATTTATGAGCGAGCCCGTGAAACGCCGGCCCCTCCGTTAGAATGTATATAGAGGTATTTTCCTCGAACCTCAGCGGTATATATTAGTAGTTAACCCTAGAAAATATAAAGTTCTAAGTTCTAACGATAATTAGGGTATATCGTCCAAGGGGTTCAGCTGTGCGAGCGTCGAAGAAACCGAGAGTCGAGAGATGGATTCGTTCTCTTCTCCTTCAAGCGGCTCTTCTCAGCCTTCAGCAGAAGCCTTCATGGAGCAACTTAAGACTCAACTTGCCCAGGCTTACGCAGAGGAGTTTCTCGAGGTAACACTGAAGCTGAAAACCTAACTCTGTCTATCTTCAAGCTTATATTTTGAGATTCAATAGCATTGATCATTCAATTCCCCTTACAAATTCGTCAAACAAACGCAGAAGGATATTTTAAGCAACACAAGGTCATACTTGTTAGATCATAACTATTCAAATGTGTCTGACTATCATTCTGCTCCTAAAGAACGAAGCTTTTGCCGTCTCCTCTCTCTCTCTCTCTCCTATTATTTACATTTTGCGGCGAGTCTTAGTATATTGCTGCTATTTTTGCTATATCTGTCTAAACATTTTGATATCAGCTACAGCCGTTTACTTTTGTGTGTTCTCTTGGTTGTCTAATATGCTTCAATAAGGATGTCTTGTAGGCATGGTTATGATCAAATGATGCTGCAATTTGATTATTCTAGTGATGATTTTTTATGCAGCTTGATAATGCTAGTAATGATGCAGTGTAAATTTTGAGAAAGGGTCTCATGGAACCATTTTACACTATGTAGTCCGCAATTCATTGAAAAATAGGGTAGTCTTATGAAGGAACTTCTTTCCTTTGTTGTTACTCTTGTTCTTTTACTAGATGTACACTTCCCAAAAGCCCTTTCTCTCTAAATATCTCCCTACAGTTGGTGATATTTTGTATCTATTTTACGTCAGAATATTTTGGTTGGGATTGTATTTGTATGAAGTGTTATTTGATCTTCCTTCATTGAAACCTTATTTGGAAGCTTAGAATTCCTGCCGCCCGAAGTAGTCTAGTTCTCCATTTGGGCATCTTCTAGAACAAGCATTGATGCACGTTGTGTTAATCACCAAGCGGTTTTAGCTTTATAACCAATTATTGCACATCTAGTTGATGTATTGTGATTGCTTGCAAAGTTCAAGTGCTGAAATTATGGTATGGCACCATAATGTAAAATCACTTGGTTAAAGAATTTAATTCCTTAATTTCCTTCCAAGGGCTTAAATCTACTACTAATGCTTCATGGAAACAAAAATGTGGCGCTCTTCCTTTTTGTATTTGGTACTTATCATGTCTGACACTGGTATTATAGGCATATACAGATAATGTCCATATCATAGAAATTTCTACAATGAAACAATAAATCTACAACCTTGAATTTGAGCAAATGGTGGATGATGAGAATGGAAGAAAGTCATAATCATCATCATCTAAGTATGTCCCATCTATATGGGTTTCAACTACATAAATACTGTTTTGATGAGTGGAACAAAAGTAATTGGGAAAAATTGGCTGGTTTCTACTTGAGAGTTGAGGCCATTCTTATTCTCTTCAGTTTGGTTCTAGTCCACTGTGCAGTTTTAATCAACACTAGTCATTGTGTGAATGTTGTGAAACTATTTCTGCTGAAGATAAAGTTAGAGTTGTCATCACCTATCCTTGTGAAGGGACATCACCATTCCACATACTTGCAAAGCTTGTTAATATAGTTAAGATGTGAAAATTTGTGTATTCCACAGATATTAAACCGTAGAAAAAAGTAAACTGCTTATAGTTGACACATCAAATGCAGAAAATACATGGAAACCTTTCCGTCTAACCCCTGGGCCCGGAGCTTGCCAAATCAAGTCAGACCTTCTTACCTCTTCCCCATGATGATGAATTAGCATTTGAACCTGAACAAACTGTTTAACCTAGATGAAAAAACCTTAGCTTCTCCAATCAGTTGCCTAGGGAACACAGACCAATCTACTCCTGTAGACATCAACCAATTACTTCTTGGCATTCACCTTCCACAATCAGCCCATGCCAATTCATTGAGAATGCCAGTTTTAGACCCTGAATAATAACAAGAAGGTCCAAGGGAATACCTTCACCAGCTGGACCTAAGAAACTTAAGTAGTGCTGTCAATGGGTCAATGGTTTGGGTCAGGCTGGATCCTGTCCCAAACTGATAAGGAAATATACAGACCAAAAATATACAGACAGAGTCCAAATGGGTCTGGTTTCTTCCAAATCTGAAAGCTTTTGTCCTTTAATAATTTTTATTTTGATAAATAGCTTTTGTCCTTTCATTAATAAATTCTTAATAATTGTTACTGATAGAAATGTTTTGAAAGAAGCTATGTGGTACTAACTGCTAGAAATAAAGTTCAAATAGCTTTACAGATGAAACTGAGGTGAATAGATAGGATAGATTGGTTTAGGGATGGGACTTGGTCTTATTTGCAAGAAATACATGTTCAATTGGTTGATTGATTGTTTTTTTTTTTTTTTTTTTGGTATTTGATTATTGATTGATATTTGGTAACTGTAAAAATTTGTTGATTTTGAGAAATGTTTGGGCCCTGTTTACCCCAAGCTTTTCCTTGGTAATCAGCCACTCTGTTGGTTGATATTTGTGTCCATCTGAAAGGTGCACCCAAATCTCTTGCCATGAACTGCATGTTCACTCTTAAAATTTTAAGAGCTTTGAAATTGAGGGAAAAACCCTAGGGTTGGTTCCAATGAAATTTGGTAGGTAGGTTTGATTTTAGAATGTGAAGGTGTAAGGGGTGACCAAGTTTGGTAGGATGAAAGTAATAAAAGCTCAGTGACCTAATATTTGTGGCATTTGTAGGTGGTTTTCGCACAAAAAGACACAAGTGTTACAATTGAAAAATTCTGCATGTTGAGACATTTTTTTGGCAAGTTTCTGCATATTGAGAAATTAATGAAAATACACTATTAGTCCTTTTTATGAATGTTGAACAAGTAGGGGCTATTGCTTGGTGCAATGATAAATCTTGGGCTAACAAGTGTGAGAATGTGGGTTTGAGTTGGAGAGCAGCCACTGTGTGAAAAAAAGCCATATGTTAGGTCTGTATTCATTCCACCCCTCAAAAGACCCCAGATAACTGCAACCAACAGTGGGTAATGATCTTTCTTTTTTCTTGTTCTTATCAATGTTTGATAAATGTATTTGAAGGCCTTTTCAACAAGTCCTTGAGGCTCAATAGGCACTTCAAATCATTCTATAGTTAGTTTTTAGGAATATTGATAAAAAATATAGTTTATAGTAACCACTCATCATATGCGCAATATTCAAAACATTCGATCAAATATAATACGATTTAGTCATGTTTCTGCAATAGTCTACATATGATCAGACTGAACTAAGAAAAACAGAAATAACAACTTGTCATTGTCATACCTAGGCTGTAAAACCAAAACCAAAAAAAAAAAAATCAAGAAACTTCCAAGGATAAGGGCTGGCTGATGCCAGCTTTATTTGTGTGATTTAAAGCCTTTTTGGACAGATTGGAACAAAGAAAAAAGGCTTCATCATCTCCAGGTATCTCCTCTCTTCTCTATTTCTTTCAATATTGCCTTCTTTCTTTCTCTGGAGATTTCCTCTACAAAATACAAATCATCAATTCCCCATGCTTTCCTTCAATTAGCACTTGAGATACTTGCATTAAAAGATCTAAAATGCTTACCCACCATTGCTGAGTGTAGGACTTTTCCCCTACCATCCTACATTACAGTCCCTTGGATTATAGCATAGAGAGGCAAAGGAATTGTCAGATAACCTGAATTGCCTGTTAAAGTGCATATGAAGATTGGCAAATGATGTTTATTCATCAGGAAAGAAAAAGGATTGGCAAATGATAATGCAAATGCTTTATCAAGGGAAGTGGTAGTAACAATGACAATCTGCTATTGGGGCACCAGGCCCAGGGTTGAAATGCAACAAAGTTATCCTTCTCTATTTTTGTTGAGATTTCAGGCTTGCTCTTTTGTTTACTTTCTTCCATTCCTTAGTCTTTGAAATGCAAAGTTTTTAGTACACATTAATAAAATCATGATTGCATTGATGATAGAAAAAAGTTAGGAAAAAGATTCTTCCTCAAAAATAACAGAATCAATAAGGATTTATTCATCGAAAAAATTGAAAAATGACACTCTTTGATCTGGTTACTAATAATAAAAATAGACAGATTTATCTTGTCTTAGGTCACTCTTTTTACCAACTGGGGACCTTTTGTCCATGATATCCGGATACTTGTATATGCTTAACATGGTGGCATTGGGCATGATGCATATCCAATGCAATGGTAGATATCACAATGGAAACTACTAGAGTATAGCATTAATATTTCTAAAAGAAGTAAAATATACCATTTTAACAAATTTTTGATGATGCCAATTTTTTATTTGCGAAAGCATTCAATCCATGAAATATCTATCATTTCTTTTTATGGATGGTGCAAGTTGGTGTTTCACTTTGTGGAAGTTATGTTTTTTGGTTTTTAATTTTAAATAAATCAATTTTATTCTTTTAGCATAGAAATTCTTCCAAAGTTTGAGCTTTCTTACACGAAGATACAAATCAGATTTCAGAAGTGGCCAAATAAATCATGGATTGAAATGCAAATTAAAATCTTAGTCTTCGATGAAGCTCTTGTTGGATTCATTTCTTGATGATTCTATCCGCCTGACAAAACTATTTGTTTGACAGACTGTAAGAGGAAAGTGCTTTGCAAAGTGTATCACCAAACCCGGGACAAGCCTGAGTGGGAGTGAGAGTAGTTGCATATCTAGATGCGTGGATCGCTATATTGAAGCTACCGGTATTGTTAGCCGAGCTCTTTTCAGTTCACCTCGCTAATGTTTCAGGCTTTCGGCAGTTGCCTTTTGGATTTGGGTAATTTCATGGTTGCAACATTTTATGGATTTTGCTAGTTTGAGGGAGAATGCAACGGATTTTGTTTTCCCATTATTGGCATGGACCATAGTACTATAGCCCAATCACGATACGCCAGCCTGAAGCGGTAAATTTTGATTTTTAGTATTATTGTTTGGCCTTCTATTCTTGGTTGCTTAGCTATCGCTCGACCATCCGAGCCACATTCTGTATTACCATTTCATTGTCCTTTTTTACTTTAGGGCCCTTCTGTACTTGTAACCAATCAATCGATAATCATCCAAACTATACTAGTGGGTCAATCTAAGTGGTTATTCGCTAAAATTCACGTCTGTTTCTCATTGCATAAAGCTCATCAAGTACAATACTTTCTCTGCACCGTAGAAATTACCCAACGTATAAAATTGAGAAATTCCCTCATCAGTATTCAGTACCTTGAACTTTAGGTGTCTATGCAGAACTTTGAACTTTCAGAATGTGTTAAACAGCCCGTTAGTTAATTTTGGAAATGTCAAAACTATCCATCATGTGTCATCTTATTTTTTTTATCTGCCACTTCCACATGAACCAATTTAAACAAAACTCTTTTCATTTAAATTTTGATTTCAAGCAATCTTGTTTTCCGGCTTCTAGAATGATAGATTACCGGCTATTGACGACAAAGAAGAAACTTGGTCATACCATTGTGATGCAACATTAACAATCAACATAAACTTTCCCTTGTAAATGCTAAAATCGATATCATTTCCCTTTGCATCCTGGTTGAGATGGGAAGGTTGCAGCAACTACCAAGATGGATTTTAGAATATATAGGAAATTTTCATCAGCTACATAAAATTTAAAAAGAATAAAGAATATACAGGAAACCATATCAATGGCGATTTCAGTTGTTGCAAGAACTTGGTCAGTTCCCAGCACCATTGTTGGTAGGGGTGAGCAGAATTTGGTTAAAATCGAAGAATCAAATTGAAATTCTGGTTTTGGCTTAATTGGTTCGGTTTAAATAGTTTTTGATTCAGTTTCGATTGCCAAAATCGGTTTTTTTATATTTCGGTTTCACTTGTCATGGTTCACAAATTGATTAACCGAAAAACCAATTTATTTTTAAAATTATATAATTTTTTTAATATTGTTGATAGTTGATACGTAGAGCGATGCATACCCCGCATAGGACTTAATAGAAAGTGGAAGCTGCTCAACCCAATACAAAGAAACTTAAATGTCAAGATTATAAAATTTAACTAAAAAAGGGAAAACTAAAAAGATTAAGAAAAAAAAACCTTTTCAAGCTTTCCTTTTCTTCTTAAGCACGTCAGTCTCTACCCACTAGAGTCTAGTCTATAGAGGCCTTTTCTTCTTGAGCACGCCAATCTCTACTCTCTAGAGTCTAGTCTATACTCTCTAAACTCTAACCCTTTCCTTTTCGTCTTATTCTTCTATTCCTCAAATTCCTCCAGCTCCAAACCTCAATCTCTCAAACTTTCAAAGAATCCAAGTCTCCTAAGTCTTAATCGTCTTAGAGCGAAGAGTGAACACTGCGGACAGACCATGAACGAGAGAGGTTGCGACCAAATGAGAGAGGCTGCAACCTGCAACCATCTTCAGAGATTCTTTATTTTGATTGGGGTGGATTTCTATTTCGGTTTTTAACCAAAATAACAGAATAAAATTTTGGTTCGATTTGATCGATTTCAACCAATTTCATTTTTGGTTCAGTTTTAGCCTATGATAAATCAGTTGTAAAAATTTCAGTTTTTTTGATTTGGTTTTGAACTGAACAAACTGAATGTTCACTCCTAGTTGTTGGTTCGTTCAAATCTGTTTTTGGCACAATTCTTCAATTTCAAAGTAAAGACAATGAACAATGTCTTTTTTCAAGGGTAGTTTCGATATTTTAAAAATTTTAAGTGACACATGTCAATTAATGGCAGGACCTATTAGACATATTACGCAACCCCTAAAGTTCATGGTACTGATCTGGATTTTTTCCTATAAAATTTATTACAAAATATGGGATAGATGTAGATGAACATAGTGGCATGTGGTTTCAAACTTGATATGAAATGGGTACGCTTTCCAATGGAAATTGTTTTTCTTATTACCAATTCTAACAATAAATCAGAATCATTTTATTTGACAGAACAAGAACACAAAACATGTTATTGTTTTTGTATGTGTTTTTTGTTCTCAATTGTTTGAAGAATGAAAATTTGTTTTTATTTTAAAAAACATAATTTTGATGGTTTCAAAAACAAATATATTTTTGGAAACAAAAACATCTTTTCACTACCCGACATAATGGCTAAGGTATTTTATCTCCCAACATAGAAATTGCCATCCGTAGTGTAGCCATGAATTTTTTTTTTTTTTTTTCTAGTGGGGTCATATTAAAGCTTCATAAATATCAAAAAGCATTTTTCTTCTACATTTTTAACTACCTAAGTTGCAGTTCATAGAGGCCTTTGTGCCCGCTTAGGAGGGCTTCACACAGTGACTTCTGGTGTTGTATGAGACAAGAAAGTCACAAAGTCATGAAGCCCTATTCAATAACAATCTGTAAAACAAAAATTAAGCTTTGGGCCCAAAATTTGACTTTCTGTTGAACCTATCCTAGCTTTTAGGTAGCTTCTCAAACGTGACTTAGCTCAATCATTGCATAAGCTCTCTCAAATGGGCTTTTTATAGGCATGCTCATGGTTCAGTTAACCGAAAGGTGGAACTTTTTTTAACTGAAGGGATACCACTAGTTTTTGGAAAATCGAATATAATATATTATATATTATTTGGTTCGGTTAACCACTGATTTTTTATATTGGTTAACCAAAACTAAACCTTTACCTTCAGTTTTTCCAAAATAATGAACCAACCAGTTCGGCTAACCAGATTATTCAGTTTGATTCCATTGATCTGGTTTGGTTTCTCGGTATTTTGGTTTTTAATGATCACCCCAAGCATTTTACAAATGTAGTCTAAAAATCAATTAGTTTAAAGTCCAAATCAAAATCCATAGGGTCCATTTGGTTCATAGTCAGAATTGGAATCGAAATTGAAATCCTTCGAAATCGGAATCGGAATGGTCCATTCCCATATTCTATTTGGCTCAGACAGGAATAGGAATGTGAATTAAAACCAGCAGGAATGGGACTTCATTCCCAAGGGCGGGGCAGGGAATGGCCATTCTCTCAAATGGGGGAATGCCATTCCAGCAGGAATGGGAATGGGATTCCGGTTCCACCCAACCAAATAGTTAGAACCGGAATAGCCCATTCCGATCCCTATTCTAGACACCTATTCCCACAAACCAAACAGGGTCTTAGATAAGGTGCCGTTTGATTGCACTTTTTAGTTGTCAAAATCCGAAAAGTTTGCTTTTCAGACACCTTGCTTTGTTATTACCTCTTATTACAGATCTCAAATTGGATTTCAGATCTTAATTTCTTAGAGGTGGACAGACCTAATTCAGATGTGCATAAAAGACATAAATACCCTTAAAGAAATTTTAATATTACATATTTTTGTCCTTTCATGTAAATCCAATCAAGCACTCACTGTGAACTAAACGAAGCTCCATCGCCACTGCACTCTCTCTCTCTCTCTCTCTCTCTCTCTCTCTCCAGTAGCGATGGTTCTTCTCTCTCGCCCTCGCTCTCTCTCCGCCCTGTCTTCTGCCACCGCCACAGCAGTTCTCTTGCTCTCTCAATCTCCCTCTCTTCGCCCTATCTTCCGCCACCGCCACTACAACTTGTAGCGGCGGCTCTCTCTCTCTCTCTCTCCCTCCCTCCCGTCTTCCCATCACCGCCACCACCGCTACAAGTTGCAACGGCGGCTCTCTCCCCCTGTCTTCTCTCTCGCCTCCCCCCTCTCTCTCTTTCTTCCACCGCAATTTTTTATTAATTATTAATTATTTTATTGTTTGTATTAAACATTAATTATTTATTATTAAATTTATTTATGTTATTTATTATTTATTAAATATTTTTATTAACTAATAATTTTTAATTATTTTATTAATCTTTAAAAACTATTTTAATTTTTATTTGTATAAATTATTAATTATTAATTATTAATTATTTTAATATTTTTATAGTCATTAATTATTTTAAAATTTTAATTGTTTCATTTATTAATTAATAATTTATTGTTTTTTATTTTTATTGTTTCAATATTATTTTAAGGTTGAAAATTATTTTTTATGAGATAATGTAAATTGAACTCAACATTTTCAAATAAAATGTTCTAGGGGTAAAATAGTAAAATCAGTAAATTTCAGATGGTAAAGAGTTGATCCAACACAAACAAACTTATGGATTCAAATCCTCTAAAAAGTAAAAAAGCAATTATGCCTCTTTTCAGATTTCAAACACTTTTAATATCTTTTTAACTTTTCAGATATGAATTTTCAGATTTATAAAATGCCACCTAAGACTGCATTTGGCATTCCTTATTTTAAGGACTATCTCCTTTTTGTTAAAAACTCAGGGGATGTTTCGAACCGTGGCCGTTTTTCAAAAAAAATGGTTCCATGTCGGATCCACATAGGCGTTTCAACAAACGCCCATGTATCTCATTGTTTGGTTCAGCCGATTATTAAAAAATCGGGTATGCATCGAAAATCGGGACCCCACCGATAATTTGGCGTTTCATGCATCAGTGAACCGTTTCCCCCAACGGTTGACTGATGTGTTTCCTATGTGGTGCTTACCTGTCAACACACATGAAAAACGGTGATGAAAATCACCTTACCAAACAGTATAATATTACTCATTGCCTACGTGGCAGAAGCGTTTTTTTTATGAAAAATGGGTCTTAAAAGCATGGGCGTTTTTTCATGAAAATCGGTCCCAAAAAACGCCCACACTTCCAAACACCATGTCAGTGTTTATAGAGATATTTTAATTGCAAAAAAGAAAAACAAATCCTTAAAATAAGAAATGCCAAATGCAGCCTATTCCACAACTTTTAAGATGAGGCCATTTCATTTCCAATAGCGCTTCATGCTAATTTAAGTCTTATAACTTGAGTAATTTGCAAGTGGACAAGCAAAGAAAACGGATAGGTTTTGATTTTCATTTAAATTTGAGTGAGAATGTGGTAAGTCACGTTGGAATTTTAAGGCTGTATTGGGAAATTAATAATGCGTAATTTTTGAATATCCAACATATTCGAATTCAAATTCCGATCACATTTTTCTCTTATCAAATTGAATTATACTCAAAGGGTGTACTGGGAAATAAATGAGAAACGGACAGAAAGGTTACTGGAAAGTAACTCCGTTCATAAGCGCAATCAAGGCCCTTCCCTTCAACGAGGCAATCCAGTTCTCGTACCCATATGAATGTTACTATATCTATCCACACCACACTACAGCTGTTAATTAGATAGACATGAATAGTAATATTAAAATATTTACAATGTGCTGCTATAGTGATGTGGGGTGAGAATTCTGTTTATTCGGTTAAAAATTGAATCGAATAAATTGAAATTTTAAAAAATAAACTAAAAAATTAAAAACGAATTGAATTAATCAAACCGTTTTGATTAAAAACAGAAAAGGCCGAACCAATAAAATCAAAATCGAAATTTTCGATTCAATGTTTTGGTTTTAACCGAATAATGCTTACCCCTACGTGTGGGCAGACTTGAGTTCTTGTAAGTAAGAGATCCAAACCATGGTTTTCAAAACCAGACCGGAAAAACCGGTAACTGATCAGCCCCCGGGACCGGTTATATTAAAAACGTTGAAAATGTCAAAAAACCGCTGACTCGGGTGGTCAGACCGCTAAACTGTTTGACCCGGGCAGTGGTTCGCAGGTTACTAGTTTTTATTTTTAATGTTTTAAATAAAACAAACAAAAAATAAAATACCTTCTATATCCCCAACCTAGTTCGAATTAGTCCCTTTAGCTTTAGGATTAGAACCCATTTTTGTTCTAACCCTTCCCGAATTCCCTCCTCTCAACCCTCACACCCAACCGACCACCTGCGGGCTGCGGCGGCCAGCACCTCCAGCATCCAACGGCGATTAACGATGACCGGAGATGGCGAGTTTACAGTATTTAGAGTTGCGGCAACTAGCACTTGCAGGGTAAGAGTTGTGGCGGCCAGAACTTGTGGCAGATGTCCGGCAAGTTTGCAGCGGCGGGCGGGGAGTTTGCATTGGCAGCAACATCACCATTGGGCATTGCGATTATGCAAGTTGGAGCAGCACTTGCAGCGGCAACTGGCCTGCGACCAAGCCCAAGCCCACTGTCACACCACCATTAACATTCTAGAGTGAATGCTCCTATTTCTCCCCTTTTATTTTGATGCCAGGGGAATCTATCCCTATGAATCTTGATTTTAGGTAAGGATTTTTACATTTTAGGATTTAACATTCTAGTCTAAAGATGGAACTCCAAATGCAAGGAGAAATGGTATATTGTTTTTGGTGATGCTCTGTTATAATTTTTTTTTTTCTTTTTCTTTTGATATTCTGATTTCTCTAGCGAGTAAAAGGCTTCGATGATGATGATGATTGGGTTAGTTCTTGATTCAATTTCAGCGTAGATGATCTCAGCATGGAAGAGCTCCTTGCCTTACAAATCCCAACTTCTCAAGAGGTGAACTCATTCCTATTTTTATCAGCATATGGAGATGACTTTGTTTTATTCATTCATCCACACTTTCTAGAGTTTTTTTCTGTATTTTTGCAATTTTCTGTTTTATTTCTATATTTTATGTTTTTTCTGTATTTTTTAGAATTTGTCTGTATTTTATTTTTATATTTTCTATGTGTTTTGTACCGTATTATTTTTTATTTAGATAGTTTTATTTTCTGTATTTTTTCTATTTTTATTTAATTTTATGCTATTTTTATTATTTATAAATATTTTTTATTTTTAATTTATTTATAACGTCAAGGGCCGAACCATTCGACCAGGATGGTTTAACCACTTAACCGGAAACTGATCCCCTGACCGGTTCTGTTTCCGGTTCGTTTTTAAAAACCATGATCCAAACATCAATGACAATTCAGATCTCCTGCTAACATGAATCCTACCCACATCTATCCAGAGGAAACTATGCATTGGTCACATCTCCCCATGAATGGAATACGCAATTACGTGAGATGTTCTGAATGTGCGGCCACAGCTTAAACATCTGGCAACCCTGCTACTGGTAGCAAAGTTGTAGTGGGTAATAACTGTCTATAGACGGATTTACTACTAACAGGGCCACAAAACCCTACAGCCTCACATCTCAAACTTGTATGTTGCCAATTGCCATTGATTGGGTCGAACATCTGTAGCATCTCGTGGGCAGGTATGGCAGGTCTTGTGACCAGGGCTGGCCATGGGCATATTTGCATACTTTCTAAACCGAACCAACCGATATCACTGATTTTTGTTTTAATCCGATTCATCGGTTAAGCAATCTTCGGTTTTTGGTTTCTTTATTTTGTCATTTGTAATTCAAAAAATAAAAAATCTTTCAAAACGTGGAGGTTTTCATCATTTGAGAGTGAGATTAAAAGAGAGACCGTATCTGTATACCTTCCACCAGCACCTACCACTGCCGCCTGTCGGGCTGTTTAATGCACAGTGCGCAGTGCAGTTGAGTTGCACACCTAGTCCTCTGGCATTCAACCAAGCATTCAGACGTTCACTACATCAGAGACCAGTCGCCACGTACCAAAAGTCACAAATTCGAAGAATAAAGAGGCGATAGAGATTTTGAGAAAGTGAGAGAGTAGAGTGATTGAGAGACTGAGATGGGCATGATTGGGGAGCATCGGAAAACAAAGAGAGATCACAGATCTAAGAGACTGACGAAGGATTGCCAACACGACGGATCAGCAATAGGAAAAATCCTAGATCTAGGGATTTTGAGCTTGGCCTTAGCTTCTTTCAGAAACAATAGGAAAAAGCCAATCGATTCATTTGGTCTTGGACAAATTATGGTGTATTATTTGGGCTTGGCAGCTTGGGCATGTAGGACCGATTGACAGAGGGGAAAGGAAATGAAATAAAAAATAATAATAAATTATAATATAAAAACTATATATATACCGATCAGTTTAATTAACCACCGGTTTTTTGATAGGTTAACCAAAAATGAAATCGATCCTTCGATTTTTTTAAGAAAAACAAAACCAGATTTTAAAGCGCGATTTATTCAACTCGGATCGGTTTTTTATGGACAACCATATGTAGATGTTGTGTTCGAACCTCCTACTCCTACCCACACATCACTGTGGGTAGATGTTCCCAATGTACAACTGGATTGCTCGTTGACGTTACATAGCAAGGCAGCAAGCAAGAGGGATTGATGTCATGATACCACTCTGTCACATAATGGAGAGAAAACAATTTCCAAAAAGATTTGTTCCAAAGACAAGGGTGAGTTTACTTGCACCTTCACAAGTGACCGACTACTATCAAAAAAAACCACCCACGTACCAACCTACTATAATGGTTGAAAGATGAAAATAACTCTAGATGAAAAGATAATAATAATAATAATAATAATAATAATAAATTGAGTAGTTATGTTCAAGTTCAAAATCTTATATCAATAGATGAAAGATGAAGACTATCAATGAATCCGCCACCAGACCTACCTCTAGGTAGTGAGTTCCATAATAGCACTCACTATATCTCCATTATGAGTCTTGAGAGCCTTAACAGCCTTGCTCCTTGAAACTCCAGCCTGTGTCATCACCAAATCAATGTCTCGAGGCTCCACGCCAGTCTCATCAACCTCCTCCTCTTCTTCGTCAGCCTGTGCAGCACCTGCAGCTGCAGCTACGTCTGGTTTGGCCATCACTGACCCCATGTCTGGCATCCTGAACTGTTGGGCAGCCTGTGTCTGCAGCTGAGAACTCAAGTCCTCGATCTTTGCCTCTCCGAATATTACGTAGGTCTCAGAATTGGGGCTCTTGAACACATCAGGTTTTGAGACAACAAACAGAATCTGAAGGGCTCCACCAATTAAAAAAGTACTGCTAATTAGACATCAAATCTCATAGTCTAAATGACAACTTTGTCAAAATGCTTGACAAGGACTCACATTCTTTGTTCTCTTGATGGTAACCCTGGTGACACCTGTAACAGGTTTCATTCCTAGCTTCAACATTGCCTTTCGGCTCTTTTTCTCACTTCTGCTTTGTTTTGAGCTCTCATTCGCACCTGCACCTTGCTCTCCTATCAATAACAGTTCAAGATAAGAAATTGAACCATTAAAAGATTGAAGATAAAAAGAACAAATAGAGTAAAAACAAAAGGCTATAGAATAGAGTCATCCTTGAAGACATCATGAATTCTTTACAGAGACCAGCATCAACAATTCAACATACACACACACAGAGCAAAAAGACAAGGATGGTTACTACACGTGTTCAGAGATGATAATGCAGCAAACCGTTCTGCAGTAAGAGTTCAAGTATTACAATTTTGACAACAGAACAAAAGTTCTATTCAATTCATAGGGACAATTTTATTTCATCTTATTTTTTTGAAGGAAAACAAGAATTGAGCAAAATATCTCCATAGAAAAATTAGCACCATCAAGGTCATCAAAGTAAACGTAGTTAAAGCCAAAATAAGAAGTAGCATAGATGGATGAAATTTCCTCCAGGTGATACATAGTCATTAAATCTTCTTGGAGAATTAAGAATTACCCAATCAAGCAATCATGGCTCAGTTAGCCTCAAACTTAAGCCCGGCCATTCTTGGGAATTAGCATTTCAGGCTTCGGGGCCAAAAAACAAAGATTGTTATATGATTTTATTGAACAAGAGTTGAAAACCCAAAAATGAGTTTCAGCCTCACTGTCAATACAGATTTCTTATATATAGATCAAAACGAGTTCAATCAGAAATCTATAAATTTTTCAGAAAATTGAGTTATCAATAACCTTTTGAAATTAGAACTTTCATTAATTGTCAGGGCTCAGGAGGCATATATCTGTGTCCTTGTAGGTAACTGATAAAAGCCACCTTGCAGTTCATAGAAGAAGAGGGGGATAGAACAAAAACAGGCAATAATGCAGTTAAAATTTGTGTTAAGATTTCAAGAACCATCCTGGTATCCTCAGATCAAATGATTCAAATCACATCAAGCTCCTAAAAATGGTAAGTTGTTTATCAATTTTTTTCTATTTTTGGCAGGGACATGAATTCCACATTCTCATTGATTCACAAGAGGTATGAACTAATATCATGTCAAGGAAAAGTTAAGGATTTCAGATACTTTAGCCTATTAGTGGTGGAAAGGGCATTTGCAAGTAATAGATAAGGGGTATGCTTTTGATTGCAACCCTCCAGGATTCACCAGGAAAAATCATACCAAGGTGACCCACTTATAATGGAAATCAAGAAACAGCAATGGGTATATGAGAGATCTGAGGATTCATTTGAGAAGTGATGGTTGTTAGTTGATTGGTTATTATTTAGTTGAATGCTAAAAGCCTAGAATTAGGTATCTTATAAACTATTCTATAAAATAATTCTTAGTTTATCATATATTCTCTTTATTACTTATAAACTTTAATTAATCAATTTTTTTCGAGGCTTATGCCGCAACTACACCTTTAGCCTTTTAAAACCTTGTATTCAACCCATCACATTCCCTTGTACTTATTGACATCCCAAGAATACCACCAATGAAATAACCCAACAATAAAGAAGACAAACTTCACTTAGGAAGGTGGGAAGTGAACTGCAAATGGAAAGATAAAATAAGCAAGGAAATGCTAGCAATCGTGTATTGAATCAAATTAAATGTAACTATTAGGTGAATACAAGAGGTCGGTAGTGGAACTCAAATGTACACCAAGAATGCTAAATGCAACAATGAAGAGAAAAAAGATGAGTCCATTATCACCAAGAAGAAATAGTGTGAAACAATGTCCACTCAGTTTATAGTTTTAATCAAAAAGTTAGTTCTCTCAACTAGCGCTTAAAAATGTTGTTAGCCAATCCAATAACTGGAACAGCATCCTCAGAACTCTAATCCTGAAACACATTAATCCCAATCCTAATTCCTAATAGCATTATAACCTAAAACAAAAAATAAAAATAAAATAAAATAAAAACCTTGACGTACAAAGTAAAATTCGGCAGAGGAGAATCTCTACTACTGGGCCATCATTTGATTCATCGACAAAAGAAAACTTCGGTCTCAAGTAATGAATAGCAATCTCACGGGCATGGCAACAGACACATTTAAACATAGATAGAGTACAGAGAAAACAGAGAAACGGAGATTAACAGACAAAACCCTCAAACCGAGACAGTTCACATTAGGGTTAGGACAAGCAAATCTAAAAAGACGTAAGATGAGAAACCCTAGAATCAGAAAAAACTGAAAAAAGTAATAAAAAGAGTAAAGATGAATAATATTGAAAACTAAAACCCCAAATAAACAATTAGGTGGGGAGGGCAAGGAAGTGTACCTTCGGGACCATCTTCCTTCTCATCATCGTCGTCATCGTCATCGTCGTCATCTTCCTCCTCATCGTCTTTAACATCCTCGACGATGGGCTCGTCTTTCTGCCAAACAAGGGAAATGGAGAAACGACAAAATAAACAAACAAAAGCAAATGCGAAACAGGAATACGAGCATATTTATGGCTTTTAGGCGCAACGTATGTATTACCGCCTCAACTTTCTTCTGTTGCTGGTCCTTGAGGGAGGCGAGTTGCTCCTCCTCTTCCACAACGGGGCCTGGCATCCTCCGCTTGAACGCAGGGACGAAGAAGAAAGAAAGAATGAAGATAGGTTGATGCGAGTGTCTGTGCGTCCACAGAAGAATCAAGCCGAGCTCCTTCCTTCTCGTGCCTTGTGTTACTCTCTCTGGGGATAACCCCATAACATTGTATATATACCATAGGGCATCCAAACAGTGAGGGTACATCAGATATAATACTCCGCATTAGAAGAAACGTATTATCAAATCTAGACCGTCTATTCCATGGACTGCCTTTTGTCCCAAGAAATGGGTTCTAGAAATCAAAGCCGTTCAATTAGAAGCCCATTTTTGGCCTGTTTCTAAGGTGTCTAGCACTACAAGTATGGATGGATGCTCGTGGGGAATTGGGATTGATAGTGAGAGAGCTTCCCTTTCACTCCTTTTCCCGACGTTCACGTGGAAGCTTTTGGGGCCCCATTTTGAAAGCCCATAAGCAATGTTTGGTGATAAATCCGGAGAGCCCACAAAGGTCATGTAGGGCTTGGGCTAAAAAATATAGTCGTTTACGACATAACACGACAAAGTGGGCTATGCTAGATTAGCCCGTGGCCACGCCCGGCATGGCCCATTGACAAAGCCAGCCCACTAAGAATATAGTCGTTTACGACATAACACGACAAAGTGGGCTATGCTAGAATAGCCCGTGGCCAGGCCCGGCATGGCCCATTGACAAAGCCAGCCCACTAAGAATATAGTCGTTTACGTAAATACCCCCCAAAGAGTAGTAAACAGCTAGTTTAGGGGAGGTAATTGTGTATTTTGACTGGGGGAGGAAAATTAACAATAATGCCCCCTAGCAATTATATATTAGCTAGTTTGATGGGTATTTTTTTAAAGTGATCATTAACTTTATGAAAAAACAAAATATCTCACCCAACAACTATTAAACCGATAGTTTTAAGGGTATTTTGGTAAATTCAATTAATTATAATTCTCATAAATACTCTTATACTCCTTCATTCTTATTATACCAATTCGCATACCCTCGTATACTCATATACTCTTTCATACTCTCTCTCTCTTAGACTCTATTAATCTCTTGTTCCCTATTCCTAATTCTCAACTTTATCCACAAGAAAAAGGCCAAGTCAAGTATATTAAGTTAGTGGTTTGGGAGGCTTAGAAGCTTCATCAGTTGAAATCAAGTTTAGATTCCGAATCGCGAACAAGGTAATTTGCAATTAATTTTCATTTTTTAGGGTTTTAATACTACAAATTTTTAAAAATGCTTGGCTCCACTTAAAATCCCTTTCCCAACATGTGTTGGCTTTCGAAGATGTATAGTCACAATACGATAGCATCAATATCAATATGGGTGCTATGGTTCTATAGCTGATGTTTCTGTCAGAATCACCCCTAGTATTGCTACTAGGGGTCTAAGTGAAAAGAAAAAAAACCAACCCAATCTCGGATATGTTTACCATAAAAACTCTTCAAGGCAAGGAAAAATAGTTGCTTGTATGAAAATGTAAAAGTGATTTTAGTTATAGCACCAAGCGTGGTATTGGCCATTTGGCTAGACATATATGCCAATCATCTAAAAAATAAATATAATCAAAGTCAAACACAAATTGGGCATGGGTTTTGGTAATTTTGAATATTCCCAAGAAAAATAAGAGAAGAATTAGCTAAGTATGTTGTACATGTTGAATAACCGTTTTATTAACTTTAGACCCTAGGCTAGAAAGATATTTACAATAATCATTAAATTCCAAATTTAAAAAATTTCTAGAAATACAATTGGAGCAAATGCTTTAAAAAAATTTTATTCATATAAACAAAATTTAATTTCTACTTTGTCAACTCTTAATTCTAAAACTTCACTTACATATGATATTTGGACTTCAAAATATAATATTAGTTATATTTGTGTTACAAGGCATTTTATTGACAAAAATTGGCTTTTACAAAAAAAAAAATTAAGTTTTACAAGATTTGAATGGCCACATAGTGGCCAAACAATTGCTCCTAGTATATTACTTTACATACTTATGAAATTGAAAATAAAATTTTTTATTAGTTTTGATAATGCTAATAAAAATGATTCAATAATAAATATTTTAAAATCTCAATTAGTTGTGACAAATCTTAAATTTATGTGTACAAGATGCTTTAAAAATCATTTCTACTCACATTTCTAAAATTAGAAATTGTATTATGTATCTTAGAAGCTCAAGAACAAGAAAACACTACAAGAAAATTAAGTTTCAGTGACGAACAAGAATCGTCACTATAGATAAAAAAATCCGTCACTAAAAGTTCTATAGTAACGAACAATCAACGGAATTATGTTCGTCACTATAGGCAGCGTCACTATAACATATGGTGACGAATTTAAAAATCCGCCACTAATGTATAACCTTTAGTGACGGTTTAATTTGTCACCATTTCGTTTTACTTTAGTAATGAATATTGTGTCCGCCACTAAAATTTATTTATAGTGACAAATATGCTTGTCATTGTTTCAATGTTTTAGTGACAAACATCTTGTGCTCGTTACTAAAAACTAAATGTTCATCATGTATAGTGACGAAGTTTTTAATATCTCTCACTATTGTAAAATATGGTAACAATCACTTTTGTCACTATTATCTAATGAAAAACAAATTGTAAGGAATTTTTAAAATGTCACTATTAAATAATATAGTGATGATTATTTTTGTCACTATTAACATATTAAAAATATAATTGTGACAAAATTTCCGTCACTATATATAATGTATAGTGACAAAAATCATTTTTGTCACTATTAGCCCTTAAATCTGAAGGACACTTCTACAAATTCCGGTAATATAAACACCTAGTTTGTAACATACATCCATAATGATTGCCACAATCTTCCACTACAAACAAATAACAATTACTTGTTATTTGTTGCACAATCATGGCCCCATGGCCAATGTCCATAGAAATAGCAACCCTAGTACTTAAGAAAGTTGATATGTTTACATGGACTCTTAAGATCATGAAGCCTTTCCATATAGTGGGGGATATATATATATATATAGAGAGAGAGAGAGAGACTACAAGAAAATCAATCTAAGCCAATGGTCGACTGCCGACTTTGATCTAAGGCGACGGTCTTCAGTCTGCCCCCTAAACCTCTGCCGACTTAGGTCAAGACTGCCGGCTTAGATGCAAAAGACTGCCGCCTTAAGTGGCCAGTTCAAATTGCTCTAAAACAGCAGTCACACCAAGCCGCTGGCGATTTAGACCGCCGGCTTAGATACCAAAAGACCACCGCCTTAGATTTCTATCAAACACCCTCATGTTCTTAGGTGGCGGTCTGAACCGCCACCTTATGTGCTATGGCTAAACCAGCGGTTTCATGACCACCAGCTTAGATATTTTTTTTTTATTTATACTAGGTTAATTCTAACATCTTTTGGTCATGTTGATAGCTAAGCCGGCAAACATGACCGTCGGCATATACCTATTTTTTTCAAAAAAATGCATATACCCACTTAAGTGAAGCATTTTTGTGGTACCTGAATTATTTATTATTATAATATTCAAAGCAAATTGTTTAAATACAATATCCAATTGATGTATAAAAGTACAACAATTTAAAAAATAATAATCCAAATTCCAGGATAATGCAACATGTCTTCCAATGAAAATCCATTTAACATGATGGTTGAACTGCAAATCATACCATATAAATTGTTAGAGAATGGATTATGTTTATCAGTAAAAAATTGGTCGATGCTCAAAATACAAGATCAAGTAAAATGAAGTGAAAATCTTTAAAAGAATATTGTTTTCTCACTTTGTAAGGGCTGACTTTGGCCAACTTGGATATTTGACACTTGAGCTGCAAAAGAATGTCAATTTAAATTATTTATAAGATCAAAATTAGCTGATGACAATTCAAAAAAAAAATGCAACTAATAAACAATTTTAGAAAATGAATTACATGCATAGAATGGGACATGTCGAATTGAGTGTCAAATCATCCTTGAAAAATTGAGTAGAGCATTCTTACGTCCATTCTCTTCTGTATAAGATGGAAACAGCGTCATTTTACTTCTATTTGACTCTCCCAAACAAACATGATAAAGTCAAACATGAAAGCAAAAATAAATCAAAATTTAAATGGCCTATTTGGGTTATCATGCATTTATTCTAATGCAAATGAAATTATCAATGCAACCAGCAAACTGAACCTATAGTATTTTCGGCAGTCAGAGAAATGAGGTGGGCTATTCGGAATTTGGGATGGTTCAAATAGAAGACCATTGTCGTGTTGGCTGCATGTTGTTTTGGACATACTTGTATGTCCAGTCCCAAGTACAAAGTCCAGGCTGGCCCATGTCCACGATATGTTGCTGTAACCAACCCATCAAAATGTAGTTCAGTTCAGTTCAGTTAAGGCCATCAAATTCCCATCCTATTCCTTGTTATTGTATCAGAAACTTCAACCCTTTATCTAAATTTTACGTCAGACACCTTGTCCACCTCCACCCTTGCCAAATCTAGTTAATGTAGCCTCCTTATTTTATCATACGTCACAAACAACTCTTGTCACCAAACAAAATATTCATATTTGAAGTTGTAAACATAGACATCGTAAACTTTTCACCTCCCATAAAAAGACCCTGAACATTTAGTGATCAGGTCTCTTTTATTTGGACCTCCTCTTCAGGGTGAGGGGAATCTTGATCCAAAYTCTACRCACTACCTCACTAAGCCCCCTCTTCATGTTCCTCCCTCTAATGGGTCTCATGAAAGGGACAACTCSTATACCTCCTAACCCCCCCCCAAAACTACTCCAATTCCTAATAATGTTATCAGGTTTGACTTCCCTATTTTCTCCTCTACATTTCTAATTTTCTTCTCCACCACTCCTCTCCTCATGCACCATGCAAATATCTTCTCCTGCTGCATACATCTCCAACAATTCAACTAGGCCTCTCAACAACCACAGCAACATTGGTGGAGTCTCTTAGCAGATTATGAAGCCTCTTTACATTCTCAATATTCTTGGCATATAACTTCTCAGAAGATCCTTTTTAATAGATTCCCTGTAGGATTCTGTGYGTTCATCATGGACAAGGTATCATGATTTAATAGTTTTAATCAGGAACACTTTTGAATATCCATGTATAAAATCAAACACCAGAAGGTATACAATTAATCCAGAAAGAGAAGACCGTACTTGTAAAGAATAACCTGAAAAGGCTCCAGGAAATTGTTCAGCCATAATCTCCATAGCAGCAAGAAATACAACCTAAGAAAAAAACCGACCACAATGGATTTTATTGGAAATAAGAACAATCAAGCTATAAAACATTCTCAATTATATTAATTAAAAAA
>NW_010729074.1:11934385-11948230 GCF_000365185.1 Nelumbo nucifera
AAGGGGAACCCTAGCTCGAACGAACAGAGGTAGTCCAGAAAATCGTACAACCCTAGATTTTCTTCCCAATTTTCTTGCTCGTGAAGAATAACTTGTCTGCACTCTCGGAAGAAGTCTGGTCCGTTGCAGCAGGAGACCTTTCACTCTCACTATAACGTAAAACCCTAAATAACTTTCCCGCCTCTTTTCTCCTCCATTTTTGGAACTTCAACTTTACTTCATCGCAAGAATAACTTATCTTATTCTTCAAAATTTATCTGCTGGAAGAACTTCTGTCTTGCTCATGAAGAATAAGAATAACTTATGTCTTGTAAATTTCTTAGCAAGGTTCTCTATGGACAAACAGAGAACAGAACTTCTTTTTTGGTCGAACAGGAAGAGGAATTCGTGCGCGGGAGAAAGCGCGCAGGAGAAAGAAAATTTTTCCTCCATAAGTTTCTCCACGTCGGTCCATTATAAGATTAACCCGGTTTAATTCCGGTTCACGAAAAATCCGCCGAATGTACATTAAAACCGCCGCGCCAGATTTTAAAACGAATGTAGGCGGCGGTCTTTGAAAACCCGCCGCCTTAGATGTCCCTATAGCGGCGATCTCAAAGACGGCCGGCTGTGACCGTTTTTTCTTGTAGTGAGTGAGAGAGAGAGAGAGAACTACCCATTTGGTTGCTATGGTCATGTTCTACAATAGAATCCTTCTCTCTCCATCTTCAATCAACATTAGCCACTACACCTTTTGAGACTAAGATGAAATTTACATTAGGTTTTGATTAATATCCATAAGCATAGGTTCTCTAGGGCTATCATTTACATCTAGAACAAAGTTTGACCCTAAAAGCAACAGAAAGTAGCATGTTGCCAAGGAGTGAAATTATCAAGATAGCTGATCCTTTTATGATGACAAAAAAAAAGATAACTTTCAGAAAATAAAATATAGTGAATGTATAGATTAATCGTATAAGAAGAGTTTTCTTTTCTTGCATTTCTTAACTTCGTATTTTGGCAGGTTTTGCTTAATTCTAGTAAAAATTCCATACAAAAATAGAAAATTAAATAAGAAATGCAATTGTGTGAAAGAGCTCCCATGTGCCTGCAATCAAACCAAACAAAAACAAAACAAACTCTTAAAATCAAAACTTCAAGGATGGATAACTTTTCTTACTTACTGACCAAAAGCCCTAAATGCTATATATTTCCCAACAATATCAGCAATTGAACCAAACAATACCACCACCAAGAATTGCAAATATAAGTTAAACAATTCAAAATATTAATAAAATACTAAAATATGTTCCAAATGAAAAAAAAAATAAAGTGAGAAAATGAAAAGAGGAAAAATATGATATGTTCCAATTTTCTTGAACTCGCAATTTGAAAGATGACCTTTCAGTTTTTTTGTACTTCCTACCATGCATGCTTTGCGTTATTTCAAACCCTCTTCATAACAATGGTCTTCATTGGATCTGAACCACCCCAGGAAGAAAGAAAATAAACAAAATCACAAAAATGACTATAATCATAACTCAAAATACTTGAATCCGGCAAAAATTAGTTTGCATGGAACTCTAAAAATCAATGTACAAAGGGATAAATAAACGGGAGTTTTGTTAAAGGCAGCCGAGTAGGGAAACGGTTCTCTAGTCTGTCTAGCGGAGCAAAAGTTTTTAGGGCTTAAGCACTCAGAAGATTAAAACTGTACCTAAAACCAACTCTAAGCGAAGCAAAAGTTGAGATCATTCGCCTAAACGCCAAGTTTTATTACTCCCCAACCAAATAAGAGAACCGATCTATTTCCTCTCTAAAGCAAGAGACTTGAATATATCCATCTTCAAAAAAACCAATAAATCCGATATCCAACCTATCCATCTCCGAACTGAAAAAGGATTCCATATTCCATCCTCTAAACCCCACATACGGATTCCCTATTCATCATATTCCAAAGATGCGATCAAACACAGTAAATTCACCAATAATTCAATATGGGTTTCTCGAAAAACGCATGGGCTGGATAAAAATGTCGAATGACCAAAAGTGAATGGAAAGAACTTACCAATGGAACCTGAATCCGAACACCTCTTTCCACGTTCAAAGATGCCTGAGAGGCCTCCATCTCAGAATAACAACTTCATCTATAAAATTAGTTCTTGAAAATTGTTGGCCAAATCCAAAACTAGAAATGGGGAGAAGAGAATCTTAAAGAAAGCCATAATGAGCTACTCAAGCTTTAGTCGGATGAATTCACCACAAATTAGAAAGTTTGTTTTTATGTCTGCAAATGGAAATAACAAGCTGAATCCAAGAATCCAAAGATTTCTAAAAAATTTTAGTAGAGAATCAAAGAACAGGGAATGGATTCAAAGTTAACCAACAACCAAAGAGGGAGATCAGAAGTAAATACCTCTATAAAAGACTGCGGCGGTGGTGTTGCTTTGGTAGTAGGAGCCGTCCATGACATTAGCAACACGGTGGTGGGTTACTTTGGTGTTGGCAGCATGAATCGTGGAGTCGTGGACAATGCACGGTTGTGGTTTGAGAAGAGAGAAGAAGGCCGAGAGGTTGCGACTTGAGGACCGAACCTCTGAAACTGAAGCGTTTCTATTTTCCTTGTATATCATACCCCAGATTTCCTACTAACTCTCTACCTGCATCCTATCCACAGTACACTGTAGCCGCACATCTCACGATACAAGATTGTGATGTGTGGCTGCAATTCAAGACGGGTAGAGTGCGGGGTAGAGAGTAGTGGGGGGCGGGAAATCCGATTTGTATCAAGAGGGATAGGCGGGAAGATTGTTTTAACAATAAAAGTTTTTTATTAATTAATCTTATATATTTTATTAATGTAACCATTTTTTAAATAGAGTTGATATTAAGTTATGCTTAAATTTGATTTTAAATTTTAATTTTATTAGTTATAAGGTTCTATTGTGAAAGTAAATTTTATTAAATAATTATAAGTGGCATTCTAAATTTAAAGTTTATTTAATTGTATTAATTAATACTTAACAATTTTATTAATTAATTTAATCTGATATAAAATGGATTTTAATTTTTATCAATTAATATATATTTTAAAATTAAATGATATTTTAAATTTTATTTTTATTATTTATACATTTTTCTTAAATATATACATAAATTAAAATTGTGTTAAAAATATAAATTTTTAATTGGAAATTGTGATATATTTATAATTTTATTAATGTTTAAAGTTTTTAAGAAACATAAAAATTACTATTATTAATTAGTTATAATATTATTATATTTTATTGTATCAATTTAAAATTTAAATATTTTAGTAATCAATTTAAAATTTTCTTAATTTAATTATTTGTGTTGAATTTTATTTTTTTATTAATCAATTTTAATTATTTAATTATATTTCTTAATTTTTAATTATTTAATATTTTTAGTAGTGATTTAATAAAAAATATATAACCATAACTCTTCTAGGGTATTCATTCTTTGATTTTGTTAAAAATGAGAACCTAACCAAACTGATACTAATAGGAAATGATGTCATAGCCAATTCGATTTGGTTTGGTTTTAGGTAGACAATTTGGAAACACTAATATTAATATTTATAACAATAACATATTAATATGAATATTTATAATAATGTATATCAATATTTATAAAATTATAATATTAGGATGTATAACAATATATAATAATATATTAATATCCAAACCAAATAAATTGCTTATTCATTATATTTAGTGGCTGAATTTGAATGCCCTTAACTTTCTTTGCTTGTGACAATGTCCTTTTTGACTAGATCTGGTTAGAGTTGAGAGTTGTTGATTCTCTAGTTATATATTCAACTAATGTCTTCATTAGACTTGTTCACGAGTCGGGCTTTGCCTTTATATTAATAGAATATGCGTTGGTCCGAGCCCGAGCCCGACCCTCATATAAAGCTCGAAGCCTAGGCCTGAGCCCAAGCAAGTCAGAAAGTTGGAAAATATATTTTTTTCTTTTCTTATTAAATTAAAAACTATTTTATTTATATTAAAAGTCCTCAAAACCTAAAAAAATAATGAAAAATCTCATTATTACTTGAAAAAATAGAAGAATAATAAAGAAAAAATATTATATATTTATTAAATAAAAATATTTTTATTATATAAATACATTATTAAGCCAGGCTCAGGCCAGGCTTTTTTGAGAAAGCCCGAGCCCGGCTCAAAAAAGGTTGGACCCAATGTTTTAGGCCCGAGTTCGAACTTGCGGGCTTGAAATCCTGTCCAAGCCCAACTTAGATCGGGTCGGGGCAGGTCGGCCCGTTGGGGCTACCCGGCCCATGAACTCTAGTCTTCATACCTTGAATTTGCAAGTAAAGATTATTAGATTATGGTAGTCAATGATCCTCAATCTTTAGATGGAGTGGTTGGGATCAATGTTTTCAAAATTAACCTAGAGACCTAATCATTGTTGCCTTTAAATTGTTGTCACAAGTTCGATGATTCAAGTCGAATGGGTCAGACCATGCCACATCATATAAGTATACACACACATGGTTTAACGAGAGTCCGACTAGTCAGTCTAACTATATATTTCGAAATATATAGAACATATATAGGTCTAATTTATATTTTATTTAGTTTTTCATCTTTCATAAATAAAAAAGCTAAAAATTATAATTTGAGGCAAAATTTTTCTTTTTTGGTAAAATGGGTAGCCAAGGTGTCTTTGGCCCAAGGAGCACATAGAATTATTAATTAATTAAGTATTACTTTATTTATTTAATAGATAATTATTAATTAATTAAGAAAAATAATATCTTTTATATATATTTGATAACTATCACTTTATTAATGATTTATTAATGAAATTAAGTAATATAGTTTAATTGACAATATTATTTTTCATCAAACTATTGTTAATTAATTAATTATATTGGTTATTCATATTTGATTTATTATTGTTACTTATTATTAATTTACTTAAATAATAAAGGTGTTCTCATTTTTTTTCATTTCTTCGAGGGAGAGAGACTCGAAGAGGTGTTCTCATTTTTTCTTTTTTCATTTTTTCATTTATTCACACGTGTAGAACTAACTAAAGTGCTTCTAAGCACATGAGAGTGTTCATCTACTCGCATGAGTAGATTTCAAAACTTGAAAGAATAGGCTATGATTCTATATGCATTTCCTTTTAATATAATATAATAATATAGAAAATAACTATTTATTAATGTTAATAAATTAGCTAGTTGTTTAACTAGATAATTAAACAATAAAATATTAATAATTAATAATTAAATATACAATAATAGAAAATTTGTTTATTAAAATAATATTTAATTAATTAATATATTGAATCATGATTATGCAGGGATGTCAATTTCCCCATCCCTATCAGTTACCCAGCATTAGGTCGAGATAGGGATTACTTTGGTAGGGTAGGGATGGAGATGGGAATTCCTTTGATAGGGTAAGGACGGGATAGGGATTAATAGGGATCCTCGACTAGGGTCAAGGTTGGGTGGGGAATGAAGTCCCCGCCCTGGCCTAGCCTCAATTATATATATATATATTATTTCAAATATTATTTATATCCTAAAATTTTCTTTTATTTTAAGTATATTAAATTTTCAAAAAAATAGTGTTAATTAAAAAAATCCTGAGATTCAAGTCCTTGCGAGGAACCCATCTCTGTCAATGATCAAAGATGGAGGACAACTTTTATCCCCAATGGGAATCGGAGCTAAGGATAGGGATTTATTTCAAAATTAGGGTCAAGGATAGGGAATATGGTCCCTGCCCCAAACCTACCTCATTTCCATTCCTATGATTAGGGGTGCAAGCTAGGTTGGGGTAGTAGGGGTGGAAACAAATCGATCTTTCACAAGCTATTCAAGCTCAGCTTGTGAGAAGTTCAAATTGACTTGGTCTAAATCGAGCTTCATGCCAAGTTCAAGCCCAATATATAGGCATGTTTGCTAGTTAAGCGGAGCTCGAGCGTAATAAAGCTCAACTCATGAGGCTCACAAGCCTAATCGAGCTTATACATACATACATACATACATACATACATATATTAATAAATAATTTTTTATTATTTTTATGTATTGTAATAAATATTATATATATATATATATATGACAATAAGTGATTTTTATAATTCTTAAATATTTATATGTATAATAAAAAATAACTTTTATATGTATGATTTTTATTTTTTATAGGAAGCTTGCCTCACATTTGAGCTCAAGTCAAGCTGAGCTTGAACATATGAGCTTTTATGTTGAGCCAAATTTTAGCTCAAATCTCTACTTCGAATCGAGCTTGAGCTTGATGGTTTTTTGGTGAGCCATGATCAAATAGCTAGATATTCGACTTAGCTTGGCTGAAATCGCCCTTATTGGGTAGCCTTAGATTAGGAAGGGTTGAGGTCAACTTAACCCAAATGAAGTTATGGAACCCTCAATCATAAATCTAATGCAACCTAAAAGCTTGGAGTTAGGGTTGGGTTCAAACTTTCAATATAACTATATATATAGTTATGGTATACTATAGTTGTGAATTTAGAAAAAATGCATATTTTTCTATAATTTTGATTATAAAAATAGTAAGCATTTTATATTTTCTTTTTCATATAATTTATTATTTCATTGGCTTGTTAGTTCGAATGGCAAGCCCTAGACATATTATTAAGCATAATGTATGGGCCAGTCAAGCCTCTACAACATTAAAAGTCATTAATGGTCTATAAAAACTTGACCTAAGAGTATCCCTATACGTAGAACTTAAATGAAATTTTACTAAAACTTTTTTTAAATATCTAAAATTTTAACTTATTGACTATTGTTCGGATATATTAATTAAGCAATTCAAATGTCCTATTCATTATATTATTTTAAACATAATAACATTTAAACAATGGTTATGAGAAAATGACACTACAAAAAATGTCCCAAAATGAAGATGATTTTAATTTGTGAAAAAAATTAATTGTCCATTATTAAATATAAAGATTTTGTAACAAATACCTAATTACCAATCACTATAAATAAAGATTTTGTGGCCGACATTAAACTATTCATCACTATAAATCAACTTTTATGATTTTTGTGATAGATATTTAATTGTCTATCACTACAATTCACCATTTAGTGACAATGACTCAATTGTCCGTCACTATAATTCAACATTTAGTGATGATGATTAAGTCATTCGTCACTATAAGTTAATCAATTGCGATGGATGACAATTGTCCATCACTAAATATCAAGATTTTATGCTTTAGTGACGAACATTCAATTGTCTGTCACTAAAATTCACAATTTAGTGACGACGATTTAATCGTCTGTCACTATAATACAAAATTTTGTGACAGTGATTAAGTTATCTATCACTATAAGTCAATCAGTTGTGACGGATGACAATTGTCTGCCACTATATATCAAGATCTTATGTTTTTTTGTGACAAACATTCAATTATTCGTCACTATAAATCACAATTTGGTGACGGAACTTCAACCATCTGTTGTTATAATATCTTTATAGTGACGGAAAATCTCTTCTTCACTAAATAGTGTATTTTTAGTGACAAAACTTTAGATTTGCCACTATAGAGTTATTTATAGTGACGGAAATCATGTCCATTTGTCACTAAAACGCATTTTTCTTGTAGTGAAATAAGAATCCAAATGTCTATGTTAAAAGTATGGTCTAAAGTAGATGAAGTTTTTATTAGATGTTCAACATAGGTGGAGTTGCACCTATTCTATGTTATTCATGCAAAGACATTCTTACTACTTTTTATAATGAGAAAATGCCCCACAATTTTATAATTGATGATGATTAAGAAATTGCAATTTGTATAAAAGTTTCTTTACACATTTTATTTTTTCTTATGATACAACTAATGCATTTTCATATGTTTATTACCCAACCTTTTGTATTTTAGTTAACCAATTATTTATTAGTAGTGAATGTTTATTACCCACCTAGGGTGGTGGCCAACCTATGTTAACTTAATTGGACACGAGGCTATGCTAACTCGTCAATCCAAATACACAAGTAACCAATTCAAAACTTCCTTTAGACAAGCTGGTATAGACACTACCTCATTTTCAGAAGTGGGGAGCATATGATATGCCCAAAACCGGCCATTAGTTAGAAATCTCCATGTGGCAACAAGGCTAGGTGGCAAAGTAGCCAATTGATTTCATTTATCTTAGAAGGATGAGCTAACCTAACTAAGCTCACCTAAGGCCAATTAACCTGTTTAAGCCGACCTGGCTTGGCTGAGCTCACCTAAGCCCAGTAACCTAGGTGAATATACTTGATACCACTAGCTCACAACACATGGTAGGCGACGAAAACAGTAAATGCAATTCAACATGGGAAAGTGTTATAAAGCCCTTCAATTAGGTATTCAATGGATAACTCACCTATAAATAAGCAAGGCAGAAAAAGGTACGACTCCCATACACTCTTGCACTCTTTCCCACCTTGGCACACCTCATTTTACCCCATTAAGTGTCCATACACTTAAAATCATTTGGGACCTTTCTATCCTGAACACCCAAGTCTATTGGTTCATCCCATTCTTTGCTAAAAACGCTTGACACCACATTAAGGTTATCTCTTTGTCTAAATGACATGGTGTCCAATTTCCAACACCAATGGATCCTTCGTTAAGGATTTAGATAATCCTACTACTGGAAAATTTAGGACTCCAAAGAGAAAGTTGTGTAAGGAATTCTCTATGTCTTAACATAGCAGCAGATCTTATTACATTGATCATCTGTCAATATATTATTTTTGAATGTCCCAACATACCCATATATTTTATCCTAAAAGGATCTGCTAGGTTAGTATGTCATAGACAGACAAGTTCAATACTCTATTTGATATTAATATCAAGTCTAGGGATCAAAAGCAACACCCAGTTGTTCCACCAGTTAGAAAGTCTAAGAACATGCTAGGTTTGGTCTAATTAAATGTTTTTTATAAGCATTCATCCTCACACCTTAGGTCACAACCCTATTACCTAAGGCCCACTGCTTCAGTACCTTGGGTAGTGTGACAATGATAGTCTTGCCAAGATAGACTTCTGAAGTGTATCTACTTCTTTTATTCATAACAAAAGTATGTACAATACATCAGTTGGAGTTAAGAGCATACACACTGTCTAACATCTACTTGCACTTAGGTCCAATTTGGCATAAGCTATAGCATGTAGTCCCATGTTGTCCATGTGTTTCTCAAACACTTTTTGCGTAAGTGGCTTTGTCGATGGGTCTACCACATTCTCCATTGATGCTACCTTTTGAATCTCAATGTCTCCACATGCTATGATCTCCCAAATAATGTGATACTTGTGCTTGATTTGCTTTAACTTTGAATGCACTCTAGTCTCCTTAGCTTAAGCAATAGCCCCTTTAGATTCTTTAGGGTAAACTTTCTTTAGATTCATGAAATCAATGCATATTAGTCATTTCCTATTAGTCTTTCTTACCAAAACCATGTTAGATAGCCAATCAAAATAATGTACCTCTCCAATGAAATCAGCTTTAAGTAACTTCTCCACCTCCTCACCGATCACTTTCATTGCACAAGTGCAATGTTCTTCTTTTTTTGCCAAATTAGCCTAGAGTTGTGGTCTATTCTTTGCCTATGAATAATGATTGAAGGGTCAATTCCTAGTATAACAATAATAAACTAAGCAAATACGTCAGTGTTGGCTTTGATGAAACTTACCAATTCAAAATGCAAGTTATTTGGGAGAAGGAAGCCAATTTGTATAGTCTTCTTGGGCTTGGCCTCATTCAGGGGTACAATAATGAGATATTCTACTAGTTACCCTCGGTTGGTCTTTAGCTCATCCATAAGGTCAAGCCTTTTTATAGGTAGGGATTATCTTGTCTTTCTTTTAAGAGCCACTACGTAACTACTTCAATGTTGTAGCCGATTGGGAACTTCATAACAAGGAGGTAGGAAGATATCATTGCCTTTATAAAATCAAATTAGGTTGACTAATGATAGCATTGTAGGGCAAGGCGACCTTCATGACCAACAACTCGATCATTATATTGGTTTAGTAAGGCTCTATTACTATTGTAATTGGGAGGATTATTTTATCCTCCAACTTGATGGTTGCCACAAAGAATTCAACCAACAACATGTTGGTGAACTGAAGTCAATCCGAGGTTAACTTTGTTGTCTTCAACTATAGAACCATTGTTAATAAGTATCCTCTTCACTTCGTAATTGGTGATTATTAAGGAGACCACCAATAAATTGTTAGGGGGGGTGATGACCTCCTATAAGTCTTTGCTAGAAAAGGTGGTGCCTTCTGATTTGGATTTCTTCTGTGGAGGATAGGGATGGCAATTTCTCATGTAAAATCGGGGCCCCACCCTAAACAAGGCATGTTTTCCCCGACCCTAAACAAGGGCGCGGCGGTGACAGGGAAAATAATTTTTACGGGGCGGGGATAGGTTTTGTATATAATTCCCCAAAACCGAAGATAAATTAGTAAAATATCTCTACGTTTAATATTGATATTTAAAATATCTCTAACTTTTCCCTAAATTTTTAAAATCCTAGGATCCCATAATTTTATTTTTGAATTGCCCCTAAAGTATTGTAATTCAATTCTAAAATACCCCCAAATTCCTATATCCTATGTATAAATTGTCTATAAAATAGATAATTTTTAAGTAATTGCCTTGAAGCGGAGAAAATTCAGGGATTCCCCATCCCCAATGGGGAATGGATGCCCTACCCCACCATCGGGGAAGGAGCAGGTACGGGTTAAGGTATCATAACTTCGGGGTGGGGACGAAGAGGGGATGCCTCGCCCCAAACCCGCCCCGTTGCTATTCCTAGTGGAAGATCTTTATCCACCTACTATAGATCCACCAAATATAACATTGATGACCCTGGCTAGGGGCCTATTGGTGGTTGGTTGGCCGGCTTTGAGGCTGACCCTACTTCTTTTTCGGGTGAAGTCCTTCAAGTATCCATTTTTTATGAAGGTTTTTATCTTGTTTTTGAGCTCTTAGCATTTGTTCATGTTGTGTCGATGCCACAATGGCACTTGTGGTACTTGTCCTAGTTTCATTTCTTAGTGTTCTTCTTCATTTTTATCAGCCACTGTATGTACTCCTGCTTTTTGATCTACACGATAATATGGCCTCGAAAGGTGTTGGACGGGGTATAACTTTCGTACGATGGCAGATCTTGCTTAGGCGTTTTGTCCTTCTTTGTATTTGAGCCACCAAGCCTTGATTCATCTCTTTCTTCTTCTTCTAGTTTGCCTATCTTGTTTCTATCGAGCACTTATTATCTTAGGCTTCTTTAGCATTTATGTATTTCTCGACACAAGGTAGGAGGTTAACCATGACCCAACGTGGTTTTTGTCTAGGATGAAGCTGAAGGCCAATGAGTTTAAGCCATTGAGGGCCACTACAACCACAACAACCTAGTCAAGATCGTTAATCTCTGGGGCTCAGTGTTGGAGCATTAAATGTATTCCTAGAGCGGTTCATCTGGCTTTTGCCTAATCGACGTCAGGCTTGTCCATGTCTTTTGGTACCATCTGCTACTAATGAAATGAAAAAGGAAGAGGTTGGAAAATTGGTCTTCTGAATTGATGGATAGGGGGAAGTCTGGAGGAGCATTGTCGAGTTGCCTATATTAACATGGACCGGAAGGCTAGGCACATTATTTCATCAAAAAACCCATGGAGCAGCATGATTGCCTAGAAACTCTCGATGTGATCCTCAGGGTCAATTGTGCCATTATAGGTTTTTAGGTTGGGAGCCTTGAAATTAAAAAGGAGTGGTTTCAAGACGATCTCATCAATGAAGGCATGTGTCATTTGGAGTGTCCCAACACTATATGAGCACTCGTCTAGGTGAGGTGATTATTGAGTTTGTCATGGAGGACTGAAACCATAATTTATGGCATTGTTTTCAAAATCGGATTGGACCGGACGTTCGGACTGGAAAACTGGGAACAGTTTACTTGATCGATTTCGTTTTTCTCCAAAACTGTTTTTTCCCCTAAAATTATTGATTTTGGTCAGCAAACTACTGAATCGATCGGTTAACCGTTTAAACCGTTTGAAATGTTACCGCTTTTTAATTTTTTTAATTTTTTTTAATTTTTAATTTTTTTTGTCAAAACGGGCCAATCGTTCGGGTCGAATGGTCGGTCCGTTCGAACCGATAACCGGACCCCTGACTGGTTCAGTCACTGGTTCGTTTTTAAAAACCATGATTTATGGGGCAGGTTAGCGTCTAGATCCATTCTAGTTAGGGGTGTAAACGGATCAAATTCGAATCAACTCAAGCAATATCTGAATTTGAATCTGATTAGAAAATCCGATATCCGGCGGATATTAAAAATTAATATCCGAATTCGAATCTGATTAAATATTTGAATATTCGATTCAATTGGAATCTGATTAATTAATTATTTTAGATAATTAATAAATATGTAAAATAAATATTTTATCGATATAAAGTATACAAATATATAAATTATTTATATAATTTAATTATTATATATAAAATATTTTAAATACTATATATAAAAATTAAATAATTGGTCAAATTCAGATATTTATCAAATTGAATCATGTCATATCCGAATTTGAATCCAATTAACTATTCGGTATGAATAGAATATTCGAAATTCGACTGATTAAATATTTAAATTATTTGAATTCGATTCAATTATATCGAATATCAGATTCGAAATCAGATTTTCAAATACCATTGACACCCCTAATTCTAATGGTTATCAGCAAGACTGCGATGACTGATGCGACAACCAGTGTTCATGTAGGAATGAAAGGAGCTTCCAAGGTGGCTGTTTCTTTATGCCTCAAAGCTAAAATCATTCTTGGTGCGATTCCCAAGGCATTGACTAAAGGGTGTTGGGTTAACAAGCCTTTGGCCGGGGGTCACCATTGGCACAAACAAGTTAGTCGTCTTAATGTTGGCTGCCCATTGGTTGTGGTAGATGGTGTACCTCGTAAAGGAGAGCAACTTGCTCCATCAACTACTGAAATTGCTCGTAGGTGACAAGAGCCAAAGGTGTAGGTGGGGAATTGTGTCTTGAGGGAGAATGGTTCCGTAACTTGGAATTGCCAATGTTTTCAGTTGGCCATAATAACAAAATTGTTTATTGTTCCTATAGAGAACGTCGATTAATGTTACCAAAGATGGAAATAAGAATAATTTGGGAACTTTCCGAGGTGAATTGGATGAAGGATATAGTTCTAAGGGTAGTTACTCCAATGCTTAACTTAACTAAGGTGATAAGAAAGACGAGGTGAGGACAAGAGCAAGAGCAATAGAGTGCGTAAGAATACCTATGGCTTCCTCCTGGTCCAATTTATAGACAAGACCTTATTAATGATGGCATTAAGGGCATCTTGTAATGGCTCCACATATGGGTGGTAATATTGACCCTAATCCATTTGACCCATCCAATACATCTTTTAAGAAATTCATCCATACCTACCCATTCTAGGAGTGGGTTAGTATGAGTCAAATGATCTATTAGGTTCAAGGGAAGAGGGTCAGGGTGGAGTTGGGTCGAGGGTACCCAATAAGGTCAAGGTGGGTTGGGTCAACGCCTTCTCTCCCTCCTAGGGGTGGCAACGAGCCGAGATTTTCACGAGTTATTCGAGCTCGGCTCGGCTCGGTTTTAGCCAAGTTCAAGCCCAATTCAGTGGTTTGATTAATAAACGAGCCAAGGTCGAGCCTACTAGAGTTCGGCTCGCGAGCCGGCTCGAATATATATAAAATATAAAATAATATATATAATAACATTATAGAAAATAATATATATAATAAAAATATTATAATTATTAATGATT
>NW_010729074.1:11948507-11990061 GCF_000365185.1 Nelumbo nucifera
CTCCCTCCCTCCCTCCCTCCCTTGGCATTTCCTTTATTCAATCTAACAAAATCAAGTCACATCTTTTTGTTTTCTTGTTCAGACTTCTAACCTTCTTTTGTTAGAATGTTGTTGATCTTTGATTTCACCAGTTCGGTTCTCAGGTGTGATTCCAATCTCATGTTTACTTTTGTTTACTTTGAAGTTTCATAATCAGGGAGCGCATCATTGGGAAACAATTTCTTAGATTTGGAAAGATGGATTTCCTTGCTTTTTAAATCATTTCAACCATCTTTTGATTATTTTTTGAAGTTTGGTTTCAATAAGAATTAAAAGAATTTAAGCTACTTTTTGAGTAATTTGATCGTTGGATTGCAGTGGGTGCACCCATTTTCTCAGACCCTTTAAGGAATGAGGCAAACAGTAACTTGTGTATTGTTATGGGCCGGGCTCGGGATTTGTCAAAAAAGCCTGGCCCAGCCCGACTTAGCATTATATATTTTATAAAATACATTATATATTATATAAAATATATAAATAATATAATATTTATTGAAATATATATATATATATTTATGATTTAATATATATATATATTTTCTTTATAATTTCTCTCTCTCTCTCTCTCTCTCTCTATTCAGCTGCTTCAGCAGTAGTAACAACATGGGATAAATTTCGGGCTCGGGCCCAGGCATTTTATGAGGGCCAGGCTCGGGCCTTAGAAAAACCTGTTAATATAGAGTGAAAGCCCGGCCCGAGCCCGATCCATGAACAAGTCTAGTATTTACCTATGTTCTTTTTATTTCTCATGTAAATAAATTAATGACCATTTTAGCCATAAAATCCATAATTAAAAATGGTATTTTTGTCCTATTCAAGTGTTGCCAACTTTCCCCTAGGTGGGAAAGGAAAATAAACTTTCCTTGATCCCCACATAAATCTGAAAAAAGAACATGGGGTTCTTGGTCAGTGAGAACCAAAATTCCATTGACCAACTTTCCCCCTCTCAAAAATCCGAAAAAAGAACACCCCCTATGTAGTTTGCCCCTCCAAGCTTAAGAACAAGAGCCAAACCTACCCACCTAGTTATTTACCTCACTAACAATGGAATCCAGGCTTAATATGCTCCTTCAAGCTTAAATGTGGTAGAAATTCTATAATATTCTGCATTTTTGCAACTTTTAGTATTTTTCTACATTTTCTACCATCTTTTATACGTTTTTGCAAATTTTTGTAAAGTTTATGCATTATTTTGCAGTTTTCTGTGATTTTTTATGTATTTTTGCAATTTTCTTCATTTTCATACTTTTTCTATATATTTTTTATTGCATTTTCAGGTATGTAGGTTGACTCAACCCATTTTTGCCACATGGCAATTAGAAGGCAAGTTATTCTCTAAATTTATTTTTCAGATATGCAGGTTGACCCACTCGTATCCGCCATGTGGCAATCATGAGAACAAGTAATACTTTAGAATTTTCTTCAAGTATGTGGGTTGACCCAATTCAGATGTGACATTTGATAGAGAAATGTAATAATAATAATAATAATAATAATAATAATAATAATAATAATAATAATAATAATAAATTATACTTGATGATAATCAATATTAATGGGTCAACTGGTCAATATGGGTAGATGAGGGTTAGGGTGAATTGCATTTAGTGGATTGGTTGGTCAATATAGGTGAGGTGATATTCAACCTACACCCAACCCAACCCAATCCACCAATTTTCCACTCCTAACTCCGCATGTTTTATCCAAGTGGTTGTTGACTTCATTAAAGCTGGGGTCATATGGCCGGGCCTGAGTGTTCAGTAAAGGATGTGACATCTCAAAGAAGGCTCGTTATTAAGGCAAGTAAAAAGATGAGATTAACCTTTGAAATAGCCACATGTTAAGTGCTGATTGGTATAGATAAACTTGACAATATCAATACACTCACATATTGTATTAACATTAGAGAAAACAAGCTAATCGGTTGGGGTGAGCATCGGTTTGTTCGGTTCAAAACCGAACCAAAAAAATCGAATTTTTTACAACTGATCTATCATAGGATAAAATCGAACAAAAACCAAAATTAGTTGAAACCGATCAAATCGAACCAAAATTTTATTTAGTTATTTTGGTTAAAAGCCGAAATAGAAATCCACGCCCAACCAAAACAGAGAAGAAGAAGAAGACAATCTTTGAAGATAGTTGCAAGTTGCAACTTTTCTCATTCCTAGTCTATCTGCAGTCTTCACTCTTCACTCTAGGCTGATTAGGACTTAGGAGACTTGGATTCTTTGAAAGTTTGAGAGTTTAAGGCTTGGAACTGGAGGAGTTTGAGGAAGAGAAGACGAAGAAGACGAAGAAAAAGAAGAAGAGGAGGAGAGGATTAGAGAGAGTAGAGACTGACGTGCTTAAGAAGAAAAGTTCTTTTTTTTTTTTATTATTACTTTTTAATTAAACTGGCTGGGCAACTTCCACTTTCTATGAAGTCCTATGCAAGTATGCATCGATCTATGTATTAACTATTAATAATATTAACAAATTTATATAACCTTAAAAATAAATCGTTTTTTGATCAACCGATTTGTGAACCATAACAACCGAAACTGATAACCGAAATATAGAAAAATCAATTTTGACAATCAAAACCAAACCGAAAACTGATTAAACCGAAACTAAAATTTCAATTCAGCTTTTTGGTTTTAACAGAATTATGCTCACCCCTACTTGTTTAGGCGAAGATTTTGCACTGGATATAACATATCAATTATTTCCCTTCACCGACTTTGAAGACATTAGTTGAAAATCGAGTGTGGATGATGTGAGTTGAGAGACTGAGGAGAATTTTGTCGTTGTTTTCTTTTTCTTTTTCTTTTTTTTTTCCATGCATAAAAGAAGCAGACGCCTTCAGGTTGAATTCAAATCAGCCCCTTACAACGTTTCACACCACATTTTTGATATCATCATCAGGGAGATATTCTCAATACACGGCTGAAATGTGGTGTGGGACTTTGTGGGGGACAGTCTTGTGAGGGGCTGATTCGGTATCCTTCAGGTTAATGAGATTTCCAAAAGAGTGCCTTCATTTCTTCTCAGTCAATTTGATTAGGAATGACAGGTGTTTAAACATTTCTTTTACCCTTACCTACCAGATATCCTGCCCATTACTCTCTACCCACAATGGGCAGAGAAAGTGAATAATAAATTTAGGTTTATATAAAATCGGTGGTTTATACTTTTTAGGCTGTGTTTGGAAACTATGCAAGTAAGTGTTGAAAGTAAATATGTAGAGTATAAAACGGTTCAAATAAATTGTAAAGTTGGATTAGTTTTGTACTGACAAATTTACCTTCTTATCAAACAGACTTTTAGTTATAATGGATGCAGACATGAATTTCAATAAAGCATATGCTTTTTTTTTTATCAAAAGCTCAGTTAAATACAAATTTATTTCTTTTTTATTGATGTACTTTTACATCTTATTATCAATATAAATATGTATTGGTCTGTCATTTGTCAATCCATAAATATAATATTGCCAAACACAAGCAAAAGTAAACCAGAGTGCAAATTTATCCTGAACCGAAATTTACAATCCATTTGCATCAGTTCCAAACGCAGCCGTACTGTTTTATATAATTGGTGCAAGCTTAGGCTACGACTATCTTACGCTGCAAACGGTATCCATTTTTCTATATTTGAAATCAAATTCAATTCACTCAAGGGTGATCCGAATTCAATTATCAATTATTTATAATTGGATCTAATATGGATCGATTCAGATCCGATTCGATTTTTCGATTTGATTTAAATGTTTATCTGTTAATATAGTCGGCTTGAATGTTGTATATTTATCAGAGTCAAAGGTTCAAGTTTCATACAAGTTATTTTACAAGTTATTTCCAGTTCATTTTATTTATAATATACGATATCAACGTAATTTTTAGTGCATTTTATTAGTAATAGATGATATTTTAATTATTTTTGTTCGGGTCATGGTGAGCTGGCCTTGCGAGATATGTGGCTGCCCAGCTATTGCCCTGCCACATCATCCTAGCTCGGCCACGTCGGCATAACTCGGCCGAGCTACGCTACCATTGTGGCCCTCCATCTTATCCTCCTAGCCACGTCAACTACACGTCATATGGATGAGCACAACTATAGATAAGGAGGAATAAGGAAGATGACTCCGTTGGGGAATGAGACTCTATCCCGAATACCTCGGTGGCTAATCTCATCCCGACAATCCCGCAAGCCAAATCCGATCAGGACACGGATCTTCGGCTATAAAAAGGTACTTCATGCTCGAGATAAGGGATGGAAACTTCTGAAACGGACACCACTATTTAGCTCAGACTAGCATCCTTATAGCTCGGCCCAACCACCTACCACCTCCTACTGACTTGAGCGTCTGAGTGCTTACACAGGGATAATTCCTCAGGCCTCCGACTTCTGTTTCCTTGATCACAGGTCTTGAAGTGTGGCCTCGTCCTTGTAGCTCGGCCCTACCCTACCAGCGAGGATTATCTGGTTGCTCTCCTCAATTCGTGCACCACCTTGGATTGAGCAACATCAGATTGGCGTCGTTTGTGGGAACTTACAAAAAGCCTTCCTGAAAAATTTTTCGCCGCATAGCTTCAAAGACGATTAAGATACTTAAAAACCAGTCTGAACGATCAATAGGTTGTTCCCCGTCTTGGGAGAACCGACATCATGACTCCTCGCATCAAGAAACCCCGCAGCCTTCAACCACAATAGATCCAGTGCAATTCCGAGCCAATACCAATACAAAAAAAGAAAGAAGAGAAGAAAAAGCCACTCAATCCACGATGACAGAATCAACAGTCCCATCAACAACTTCGACCTCAGCCTCTTCATCGGCTCCCTTGGCAGAACCTTGTGGAGTATAAATTGATTGAAATCTGATGAACAAGATTCGATATAAATCCCAGCCCAACTCGACATATTGGGATTCGATATAAATCCCAGCCCTCAAAATGAATCTAACCCGTGGAAAAGATCGGATTGATCTGGGTCATGTTGGATCGAATCCCTTCGAGTTGCACCCCTAAATATGTTCTAGTTGGGTCCACCCACATTGCGCCTTTGCTTATGTTCTAATTGGGCCCACCTACAACCGTACAGGATGTAATTGCTTACCCACATTGCACCCTAAAACATGTTCTAATTGGGCCTACCCACAACTGTATAGCATGTAATTGCTTACCTACATTGCACCTTAAATATGTTCTATTTGGGCCTACCCACAACTGTATAACATGTAATTGCTTGCCCACATTGCACCCTAAATATAATCTAGTTGGACCCACCCACATTGCACCATTAAGCTTTGATACTCATCACCTTCTTAATCCAAAAAGAAATGCAAAATGAACTTGGTCTATTAATTTGCGAAGTTCCCCATTTTCGGGAAATCTGGAATATGTAGTGATTGTATTGAATTTCAGGCAAAAAAAATGCAAAAATACAAAAAAAGTAGTGAATTTCAGGCGACAATTTTAGCAGTTAGCACATGTTATTTATAATTGAAAAGAAATGCCTAATTACTGATAAAAGATTGTGTATGTAAACCTGCGGTTTAAGGGTACAGACATAACAATGGCATGGCATCGTATTATCATATACCAACAACAAATTAGTTTAAAGAAGATTAGATAAGATGATAGGGTATCCTCCAATCACTCGGATCTACTATGTTTTAGGAATGGCAACAGGGCGGTGCGGGGATGGGGAGTTCGTCCCCGCAAAAATCCCCATTTTTGTCTACGTCTCCGCTAATAGGGATAAGGTTATTTTCATCTTCGTCTTTATGGGGATTTCCATTTCCTATGATTTTTTATAATGTTAACCATTTTGTTTTGTTTTTTATTTTATTTTAAAAAATAAAAAATAAATAATTAAAATTTACAATCATATTAAAAAAGATTCAAATATATTCAATCATATTTTTAAAAATATTAATATATAGATGTATGTGTACATATATATAACGTATGCATACCTATATACATATATATTAGTGGGGATCTCACGGAGTAGGGATGGATTCTTGTAGGGTGGGGAATGTTCTCCCAGTCCCCGCTAACGGGGATGAAAATTTCTCCATCCCTGTACCCATAGGGAGAAATCATCCCCGTCCCTACCTCATTCGGGGTGGATGCTCACAGGATCAAAGAAATGAAGAAAATTGTCATCCCTATACTGAATCCTTTATAAGTAACCAGTTGATGCTAAAATATAGGTGGGACTTGATAATAATCTAAATTAGCCGAATTAATAATAATATTTCACGTCAGTAATAAATTTATGGGCCTCATTATATAAAAAGTGTGGATCATGAAAACAGCCCACTCAACAGCCATTGCGTTCAATTAATCCTTCCTCGGGTGGGAGTGGTGGGTTGTTGGCTCATGGTAGATGGTACCGAAGATAAAGGTTGTTGGTGGTTGGTTTAAAGGTTAGACTGAGCATGGATTGGATCCCATACATTTTAGTTTTTATATTAATGGGTTTCAAATGGTTGATGGATTAAATAGATTGGTTTTTGTCTATGTAGCTAAAAAGATGGTTATAGTTCAAATGCACCTACTACCTTAATTGTAACCTAGTATAAGAGCAATTGTTGTCTATATGTGCAAGTAATTAATAACCATATATGGTATATGGTACTTTGATTTAATTATATAAATGTGTACAAAATCGAAGGCAAGCATGTATTTTATATAGTACTAATTTACGGGCACATTTAATGAATGTGTGCAACTAAAAGGTAAAGATATAAATAAACCTTATATAATCAAATTTATTTTTTATAACCTACACTAAAAAGCAAGACAAATATCTGTTTTATAATAACATAGATAGATATAAATATAAATATATGTTGGAATATATTGAAACTAGCTAGAGGTGCAATATGCCAGGTTAGGGTTAGAAAATATGAATCCAATGTTTGACTTTTTGATTGGGCTGGGGTTCAGGCTTTGGGCAACTTGACCCAACGGAAATCCTAAAATATTTATATTTGCATATGAAAAATCTCATATATAGGTATGATGCACATATGCAAGTATTCATACATTCATACATGTATATATGTGGCCATGACAATGGTCAGTTGGCACCCACCCATGTATGGAGGTGTGTGATAGCAACCGGGACACCTGCCACAAGAACTCTACCTGTCACCCACCCACAAGACACTAGAATCGTACATTAAAAATATCTACTCATGAATAACACCATGTAAGCACGGAAGATGTTTTTTGGAAATATCTCCTCATAAAATAAAGCACACAAGTATGAAGATATTCAAAGTTGCCCGAATATGCTTTGCCCTGACTAAAGCGGAACTAATATGTGCATGACTGAGATATCTTATGGGTAGGTAGATGTTCCCCATATGTGGCTGAAGTAGATAGAGTTCTTGTGGCCTGGGTAATAAATCCAATATTCCCGTGTGACCTAACCTGCATAACTGCATATTCTGTATTGTGGTAAGGTCAGTCAATCTCACACGCATACACCCTACTCTGATCCATCCCCCTTCCTCCCCTACTACATAAAAATGGATTGAGATAAAAAATGTAAATTTACTTTTTAGCACACAGCCTATTCCACGTTGCCATGTTATGTTTTCTTCATGGTTTTTAAAAATGAATTGGTGACTGAACCGGTCAGGGGTCCGGTTACTGATTTAAACGGTTCAACCGTTTGATCCGAATGACCGGCCCATTTTAACAAAAAAATTAGAAAACGGTTAAAATCATTTGAACCGTTTGAATGATTAACTGGCTGGTTCAGCGGTTTATTGACCAAAATCAATAATTTTGAGGAAAAAAACGGTTTTGGAGAAAAATGGAACCGGTCACTTGACCGGTTTCCGATTTTTCCGGTCCGACCATCCGGTCCAATCCGGTTTTGAAAACAGTGGTTTTCTTAGTCAATATGCATTGGCTCGAAAACAAAGGAGGATTTTGGAAAAGTTGGATTTGATTTGCCATAGTTGTTGACAAAAGATGAGAAGATGAGCGAGGTATGGAATCCAAAATCTGGTGGAATACTTTATGAAAGAATTACCAGCTAGCACACAAAAGAAAATTGCAAAAGAATTCTTATCCGTCTGATGTGCTTAAAATTAATTGTGACTTGGAGACGATACATGAGGATGAGGTGGGTCTAAATTGAAGATTAATGAAAATTTTCATGTTAAAGAGTTTCAATGCAACAAATGAAGTGTTGCAAGTTTCCAGCAGCATGGAGAAGCAATTTAGATGTGAGGATGAGGGTAACATCATCTGCCATCGACTCCCACTACATGTGCAAGTACAAAAAGCCTTGTGGACAAGACACTTACACTTGGGGGGGTGTAATTTTAGACTGTTTTGCATGCTGAAGCTTGAGAAGTAAATTTTTTTGAGATTTCCAACTCTTCTTTTAGGACCTATCATCATTTTATTTCAAACATTACTCCTGACAGCATTCATATTTTTTTATCCCCAAAATGCCCATTGCACTTTTTGTTCACTTTAATCTTTATTATTAGTAGCACACTTTTACTATATTTTATAAATAAAATAATAACAAAATAACAATAAAATAATACAAACTTATATAAAATATAAATAAAATAACAACAAAATATTTATGCCAAATTCAAAAGATTAAATACCAAAATATTAATATTTTATTTATTATTATTATTGTTATTGTTATCATTATTTGTTTTAATATTGGTTTATTAAAATTATTATTTTATTACAAGTTTACTATTAATTTATTTTTGTTCTATTAGTATTTTATTATTAATCCCATACTTTTATTAATATTTTGTAAATGTTCTAATACTTTTATATTGTTTTATTATTATTTTATGTAGTTTTTTATAAATTTTATTATATTATTATTAATAATGTTAATTGTCATTAACATAAATTTCCATCCTTAAATTCAACTATAGGGACAAAATGGTAAATTATGCTTTTTTAGAATGCAGCATCCAAATTTCAGAATAACGTTCTGTGCTCCAAACTTTACTCCAAGTAGAGGGGGGAACCGCATTTCAAAAAAATAGTGGAGGGGCGACCGCCTTAGCTAGATTATATTAACCGTTATTAAAAGGATAAAAAGATACAACAGATGACATAGCCCGCCTTGTCCGTGAACCTCAGATTACAAAACTCTTCCTTACACTTTCAACCCACACCCATACAAATTAGGAAAAAACCAAACCTAAAAGCATAACAATAATCTAATTTTTGCATTTGGCAAAACAAAAATAAATTACTTTCTTTCAGAGCTTTTTTTGCTTTTCAAACTTCGGCAAATAGAGCGATACCTTACTTAAACATTACAACCAATATCTCTAGTATCCAAAAGCAGCTGAAAGTAGAGGTGTCAATTGGACTGGATTTGGTCCAACCCGATCCAGTCCAATGTTAATCCACTTACAAATGGACTGGACCCAATTCAGTTCAAATCTAATACAAACCAAATCTAATTCAATCCATTAAAATGTAAATGAACTGGATTGGATCCAATCCAAACCGAATGAAATATCAAAAATAACATATAAAAAAATACAACATATAAAAATTACAAAAATTTACCCTTTTGGCATTGAAAAAGCACTTTTATAAAAGTATTTTCATAAAAGTACTTTGATAAAAGTATTCACAAAAGTACTTTAATGAAAGTACTTTCACAAAAGTGCTTTTGTAAAAGTACTTTTATAAAAGTACTTCCATAGAAGTGCTTTTATAAAAGTACTTAAGTACTTTCCTATAAGTGCTTTTATAAAAATGCTTTCGTAAAAGTACTTATGTATAAGTGCTTTTATAAAAGTACTTTCATAAAACGTAAAAGTGCTTTTATAAAAGTACTTTCAAAAGTGTTTTCGTAAAAATGTTTTTATAAAAATACTTCCATAAGAGTGCTTTCGTAAAAGTACTTTTATAAAAGTACTTCCGTAAAAGTGCTTTTATAAAAATACTTYCGTAAAAGTGCTTTTATAAAAATACTTCCGTAAAAGTGCTTTTATAAAACATTTGTAAAATTGCTTTCATAAAAACACTTCTATGAAAGTGCATTCATAAATGTATTTTTGTAAAAGTGTTTTCGTAAAAATACTTTCATAAAGGTGATTTTATGCTGGCTTTAGTTCTGACCAGTTTCAAACTGGATAAGTGATAGAGCGCAATCCGGTCGGTCCTAGCTGTCAACGATCTTGCCTCTGACTAGAGCAAAAGGTGCCTGAAACGGGGAAGAAAGCGAGTAGTCTCCGGGGAGGAACCCGGTGAGAGTGCTCCGAAGCTCAAGTTAGTATTTTCTCAAAGACAGATAAAAAACCAGATGACGCAAAGTTATCACGTACCTCCATTCTTGGGGTAAGGGGGCCTTTTATAACCACTTCGCGCATTCACTCCTAAACTCCTGTTAGGTCGGGTATCATTACCTCTGCACTTCTGCCAGCTCGGGTATCACCCTCGGTTGCTTCCACGTGTTGGGTGGCCAAGAGGTCGGGCCAAATCTTCCTCCATCAATAAGGGTTTGGCCCCATGATTAGATTATTGGAAATTTGGTTTAGGTTAAACTTAGACCAATTTATTTTGGATTGGTCCAATCCAATAATTGTACAGACCGTCCAAATCCGATTTGATAAGGTTTGGATCGGATTGAATCCGACCCAAAACCGATCAATTGACACCCCTAGATGAAATTTCAATTTTGGATTTTGTCAATAACTGTAGGTTTGGATATGCTTTTTCTTTTGAGCTTCAGGATGTAATAAATAAAAATGAGAATTGTTTTGAGCATTTGGTAAGAGTTTCTTTTAAAAGCATAATCTAGAGTCATAACACTTTTAAGCAATGCTTTTGAACCGTTGTTGACCCGGACGGTTGGATGGTTGGACCGTTCCTAGGTAAAAAACCATTGACTTCATTAGAACACCGTTGACCCGGGCGGTCAAACCGTCAATTCGTTTGACCTGGACAGCAGTTCATAGTATAAAGTTGTAGAGAGGAGAGAAACACACGAACTCAGATATGAAATCCAGTTTCAGACACGAATAGACCTGTTCATGGGCCGGGTGGCACGATGGGCCGGCCCGGCCCCCGGACGGGCTTGAACATGTTTATAGGCCCGCGGGCATAAACTCGGGCCAAAAAGCCCGGCCCGCGATAAATTCGAGCCGGGCTCGGGTTTTGTCAAAATAGCCCGATCCGACCTAAAATTAGACTTAAAATGGGTTATGTGGTTATGTCCATTTGAATAATTTTGTTGATTTAAGGATGTAAAACTGTGTTTTAAAACGTAAAAGAAAGGGAAAAAAACCATATTGTAGGCCCATTGTTCATTTAAATAGGAAAAAAACCATCTGAATTTTTAATTCTAATTTGAATAGGGAAAATTGTAATTTTTTTTATTAGGTCGGGCTTCGGGCTTTTTATCAGGGCCGAGCTTGGGCCCAAGTTATAGGTCCGTTGGTCAGGTCGGGCTTGGGCTCGGGCCTAGCATATTTCCATTAATAATGAGTAAAAGCTCAGCCCGACCCATGAACAGGTCTAGACATGAACTCATATCTGAGATCCACCACAAAGAGAGAGAGAGAGAAGAAGAAGAAGAAGAAGAAGAAGACTACAGAAGTTGTAGAGAAATCGATCTCAAATGTGGGATCTGAGAACTCAGATCTATGTCTGTTGCCTTTGTGTCGCCATCATCGGTGAGTAGACCTGTTCATGGGTTAGGTAGCCCGATGGCCTGGCCCGGCCCGACTCAACATTATATATTTTATAAAATATATACTACCGAGCTCGGGATTTGTCAAAAAAGCCCGGCCCGACTCAACATTATATATTTTATAAAATATATAATAAATAATATAATATTTATTAAAAAATATATTTATAATTTAATATATACATTTTTATTATTTTCTTTATAATCTCTCTCTCTCTCTCTCTATTCAACCGCTAACAATATGGGCTAAATTTCGGGCTCGGGCCTAGGCCCGGGCTTTGGGCTTTTTATGAGGGTTAGGCTCGGGCCCAAGTTGTAGGCCTGATGGTCGGGCTTAGGCCTTAGAAAATTCTGTTAATACAGAGTGAAAGCCTGGCCCAGCCCATGAACAACTCTACTGGTGAGCGTAGAATCCTCCTCCTCCTCTTCCTTCTTCTTCTCTCCTTCCCTCCTTCCCTCCTCCTTCATTTCCTTTCTCTTCTTTCATTTTTTCCTTTCTCCTTTCTTTCTTTTTTTCTTTCTTTCTTTCTCATCCAACAACATCTCTTCTCCAGTTCTCCTTTCTCAAATCTTATATAAATAATTGCCCTAATGCAAACCATTTGAACCATTCAACCCAGATGGTCGAACTGCTGACCCAGAAACCGATAACTAGAACGGTTCCATTTCTTCAATTTTTAAAACCTTGATTTTAAGCACCCAAAATACAAAATCTTAAATTGGGACTTTGTGCTTTTGTGCTTAAAAAAAAACTCAAATCCTAAGGATTATCCAAATGCAACCTTCCTTGGATTATCCAAACTCTAATTCTATAACCTTGTATTTCAACCACTTCCTCCCTTCATTTCCTAAAAAGCACTTTGTTCTAACTGCTCTTGCAGAAATCATTTTAGCCTATGGAATCTCTTAATACAAATCAAATACCAGCCACTAGGGGTGGAATGGTGGATTTGACCCAAATGAGAATTGAATGTTTGGCTATTTGAACTCGGATTAATAGAAAACATGAGGCTTGAGTTCATGTTTGAGCTTAATTCGAGCTAGAAATATGAACTTGAATTCAGCTTGACTCAAAATCTCACATGTTTGAGCTCAACTCAGATCAAGATTAATAATGATCCAAGATTATATAAAAACTATAAAATAATTATACATAGAAAAGATTATATACTAAATTATACATACAAAAAACTATTTATCATATACATGTAATAAATTGAATATATATATATATATATATATATATATATAGCTTGACCTTAGCTTGAATCTCAGTTCAGATTGAGTCATAACTCGAGCTTGAATGCCTCATGAAAAGCTTAGTATGTCTCCACCCCTACCAGTTGGAGTGTAACTTGAGCGGGCTTGGACCTAGCCCTTAGATAGTCTGAACTCGACACTACCTTATCTTAACCCAAACTAGACCCACCTATGTATATACATATAAGCATATACAAACACATATATGCATATTTTTTTTGATAAACTATACATCATATGCATGCATTTATACATATATACATATATTTATATTCATTTTAATATAATATGGGCTGATTTATCTACCCGAATCCAGCCTAATGCATCAAATGTTGGTTTGGGCTAGGGCCTGAGTTGGATGGTTTAGGCTTGACTACAGGCTTAGGCTAGGCTCGACCCTTAGGCCTAATTCTTAGGGTTGGGCCTAGGTTGATCTTAAACTCTACGTAGCCCACTGGACTTGCACCCCTACTACAAGCCACCAAGAGTTTGTTATTTTTTTTGAAGGCAAAACATCATATTTCATTCAACTATGAAACTTGTATGAATATAGAGTAATGGTCACAGTACCAAGCAAGAGAATATAGAAACATTGTATGAAAATAGAGAAGTAGTAACATTACCAAGCAAGAATACAAGTCTCTAGAAAGAACCAAATATTCACAGTGGATAAAGGAGAAAATGAAGAAACTTATACAACAAACAAAAGATGAGGCAGAATCACCAACAGAAGAGATAAATGAGCGCATCTCCAACCATCAAAAGAGAGGAATAAATACAGTAGCGATTCATCATAAGTTTAATCATCTGGAACCATAACCGTCAGAACTTTAACGAACTGGAACTAACTAGAACTTTAAAGTCTAGAACCATAACCGTTGGAACTGTTATCGCCGAAACTGGAACCAATTGGAAGTTTAACCACTCGGAAAAATTAATCGTTGGTATTGTTATCACGGGAAGTAGAACCAACTGGAACTTTAATCACCCAAAACTGAGACTGTTGGAACTATTATCGCTGGAAGTGGAATCAACTGAAACTTTAACCACCTAGAACTGAAACTGTCGGAACTGTTGTCGCCAGAACTGGAATCAATTGAAACGTTAACCACCTAGAATTGTAATCGCCGAATTTGTTAACATTGGAGCTGGATCCATCTGGAACTGTAAGTGCCGGTGAAGTAAAATAAGGAAACAGTCACTAGCGGTGAAATTCAAAGTAGCGATTAAGGCCACCGCCCAATGCTCTACCTCCTGTACTAAAATCCATACAAAAAAGAACAAAAAAAAAAAAAACACAAGGCAAAAGAAAAAAAGGAGAAGAAACGAAAGAGAGTGGAGGATTGGACCGAGTTAATCAAGAAGAAGAGAGATGAGTGGAGGAAATGGAGAAGGGAAGAAGAAAACAGAGAAGAAAGGAAGAGAGTGGGAAGAAAAGGAATGACTGAAATGGAAAGAAGAGAAGAACCCGAGGACAACCCCGAGATGGTGAGTCTCTTGGAAAGAACCTCTGAAAACGTAGAGACAGAGAAAAGAGAGGGAACCTCAGGCTCAGAGAAGACTCTCTACTCATTATTCAACTACATCCATATAATTATGAACTTGAGAATTTGGAATAATAATAATAAAATAATGCCCAACCCTTCCACTATGTATTGACATTCGACCGGACCAAGAGGAGAAGTGGATCAGTGCTATTAAACACTTTGGCCATTTTGGAGCCTTTAATGTCACAGTAGAGCAGAATCTTTGCGAATTTTAGTTTCTTATCATCCACTAATTCAGATTTAAAAGAGAGCGGAGAACCTTTGGCTATTACATAATGAAAAATAAAAAATATGGACCTAATTAATACATACCCAAGCACTGTGAGGACAATCCTAATTCTTTTCTGTGCATCTCCCCTGTTTTATTTGCCACTACAATTGAATCTTTCTGTATCCCACAATTTAAATAGGACTGTAAAAGATCCTTGGTCTACCTCATTAAATTGGTTTATAATTTTTCATGGTTGAGTTTGATCGATCAAATCAATCACCTGAAAATTGATGATAATGATTATTATGACATACAGTGATGATTTTAAATTCAAGTAACCAAGGATCACATTTATATCTCCAAATACTGAAATTCTAATCACTGTAATTCTCCAAGCATCCATCTCTGAGTTTACCTTCCACCACCCTCAACTCTATACTATTACTCTTTCAGTCTATAGAAGAAAGGCCAGAGAAATGATCATTGTGAAGTAGATTTGGAGCTAATATTATTAACAGGACCTGATTGAACTGAGTAAGAGCTCTAAAACCTAATATACCCTTTAACTTTGATTTACAGATGACTGAATTCCTAACTTACTGAAAATAAAAAAGGAGACAAAGAAGAAAATAAACTGTAAGGCATCCCTCGTTACGCAACTCGTTAAGAAAACAGGCTGAGAGAGAGAGAGAGAGCCTGAGCCCTAGGGTCATAGCAGTTAACTCCCCTGCTACAGATGTAGATAATGGGATTTATAAGAAAAATTAACAAGCATAAAAGAAAAAATAATGGACAACAAAAAGACGCAACGCAATCGGTACATGAAGCTTGGGAGTTGATCCATTGGCCTTTGGCGGGGGGCTTCTTTCTGTTAGTTCTAGAGCACCCTGCTGATTCTTTAACTCACAAAACTTTTTCTTCTTCCTAATATAAGAAGCCAAGGAACTCCTGTTTCCGCGGCTCTGATGATACATCGTTCGTTCGTTCGTTCGTTCGTTCTTATGACCGGCAAAAGAAACTTCAGTTTAGATAGTGATTATTGTATAGGCATCGATGAATGACGAAAACAAATTGTAGAAGGATGTGAAATTGAAAAATCAGGTGAAGGGTCTGAGGAATTAGGAGCAAGAATATGAAGCGATTAAGCGATTTGATCGCCTGATTTATAGATCCTCTCCTCAGTAGTTTATGGGAATGGGAACCTAAAAATAGAGGGGGAAAAATAGAAGATGATGAACAGAAGGGAAATTCTGTGGATTTAATGATTTTTTGGCATTTGAAAGAGAGATCATGAAGAAATGTTGGAAGATACCGTTAATTTCTGGCTCTAAATCGATCTTGATTCTTCTCTAGAGTTCAATTTTAGTTGGAAATTTAAGAATCGTTGAGAGACTGACTCTAGATCGGATCGAACCGCTTAAAGGTATCAGCTATTTAGTTTTTTGGGCAATTTTCAGTCACCAATTTGTCCATTTTTAAAAAACCTTAATTTTTTGGGCAATTCCAGAAGAAAGAAGATTCAACTCTTTCCCAACTACTGTCATCTCAATATACGATGATGTCAATAAAATGGTAGAGAGAGAGAGAAACAGCCGTAGGAAACAATAACATTATCTCATCTAGAAAATTGAATCACGGCTGTGGCTGTGTATAGGTTTCAGAGTCTGTTAGATGATGACACGCATTGTTGTGGTCGGCAATTATATGCGACTACGAGTTTATTACGTACATCCCGCTCTCATTGACGTGTTACAAATGACATCAGCTGCATGACGTCTACAATAACAGGCTTGCTTATGCCAGCCATGACACGACTATGACCCCCGACTTTTCTTACCTTTTTCATAAAACCCACACCACACAGTTCGAAAGGGCAGGGGTACGACTTCCTTCCCAATTCCCATCTTCGTTTCTCTCTCTCCATCTTCCCTCCTCCTTTTAAAAAAATCCATTTGCCAAATGTTGTTGGGAATTCTATTTAATTTTCTGGGGCTTTGTATGGGCCAAGTATTTAGGAATTCAGGATTGGTATTAATTGACTTTGTGGTGATATAAATTCCCATCTTTTTCAATTGAACCAGAAAGAAGATTTTTTGTGGTAATGATGGAAGCAGCATCCCAACATTTTCCCCTTGGTTATATTTTTGTTGGAAGGAATTTAAGTAATTAACGGGTCTGAATGAGCTGCTATTTCTGTCTAGACCCGACCAACCTCAAGATTTTGGCCTTCTTCCGGATCTCCTGCTCACAAGAATTTTACTCACCTCTATGCACAATACATTACCTCTGGGAATATCTCTCCTACATAATATTATATAGAGAGATAATAAGATATTCTTCATGTGTAACTGTAATGTAAGGTTATATGGGTAGACGTGAACAGATGTGAGCTGGATTGTCCACCTGTCAATTATTATCTGACGTCTTTTTTCTTTTAATTTTTTGTACTACATCTAGAGTATGATAAAGTCACCATCAGTTTTTCGGCCCTAGCTAGAATAAGGGAGAGAGAGAAAAACAATGCTTTCAATCAGGCGTAGTTTCTCTCGTCGCCTAGCACTAAATCATTATAAATATCAACACTACTTCGGCTCTGAGTTATTATTCATTGCAATCTTTCAGTCTCTGTGTGAGTGAGTGAGAGAGAGAGAGAGAGATCAGTAGCAGATTCGCCATGGCTATTATAGAAAAGGTACTAGTCGCAGATATTTCATCCATGGTGGACCATGTTCCCTCGAATTACGTTAGGCCCATCTCCGATCGTCCAAACCTCCACGTTGTTCAGCCAGCGGAGGGTTCCATTCCTGTCATCGACCTTCAAGGCCTCGATGACGACAATAATCGGTGTGATATAGTCAAAGAAATTGGAAAAGCATGTGAACATGCTGGTTTCTTTCAGGTATATATAATATTAATTCTTATAATTACTAAATACATCATACATGGAATTAATCATGGATGGGGAGTAGTACTGTAGGCGTCCTGAATATATGTTTACTTTTTCCTCCCCCGCTTAATTATAATTATTGTTTAATTGGCTGGTTTGTAGATAAAGAACCATGGGATACCACAGAATGTGATCGATAACATGCTAAGGGTATCAAGGGAGTTCTTCCGGTTGCCAGAGAGCGAGAGGTTGAAGAGCTACTCGAATGACCCTTCCAAATCGGTCCGCCTCTCGACTAGTTTCAATATCAGCTCTGAAAAAGTGTCCAATTGGAGGGATTTCCTGAGACTCCATTGTTATCCTCTGGAGGACTACTTGGAGCAATGGCCTTCGAATCCGCCGTGTTTCAGGTAATTAAAACCCTCCTTTTTTTTAATGGTTAATTTCCTTGTTTTAATTTGGTTCATTTTCTGTACGTTTTTGTTTTTCAGTATTCGATGGTGAAAAGTGAATCTTATTGTTTAATCAATATATAATAATGGGATCTTATCACTGGATGCATGTCACATGAAACAGAGAAGAGGTGGCTAATTACAGTACAAAAGTGAGGGGGCTGGCACTAAGATTGCTTGAAGCAATCTCGGAGAGCTTAGGGCTGGAGAGAGAGAGCATAGAAAAGGCACTAGGGAAGCAAGGACAACACATGGCCATTAATTACTACCCAACGTGTCCAGAACCAGAGCTTACGTATGGATTACCAGTTCACTCTGACCCTAATGTAATCACAATCCTTCTTCAAGATGATGTGCCCGGTTTGCAGTTGCTCAACAACGGCCGGTGGGTAGCCGTCAATCCCATCCCTAATACCTTCATCATCAACATTGGCGACCAAATTCAGGTAAGAAAAAGAATTCTATCCCAAGTCCCACACCAGGCACATGCAGAGGAGACAGACAGAGAACAGAGAGAGGAGACAGAAAAAGGCATGTCCATATCCTGATGTCCATGTCCAAATCCATGAGAGATTCAGAGATTTTACCTCCTGAGTCCTGACACAGACACATGCCTTTTTTATTTGGTAGGGAAAGGCAAGTAGTAATGCCAGTGGCCAACATGCATTGCATCAAGCTATCAATGATCAAACTTTGCTTTGGAATATGATACGTGGACCATATTATTATGGCCTTCTGGTTCTGTCCTCATACTTTGGCTGAATGAGTACTGCCAAAATTACCAACTGGGTGACCACAGCCCAATTTTACCTACCAGAGCCATCATGATCATGGACATGGTAGTCATCTGGGCTCGAGCTCCCATATGCTGCAAAACAAGCTGCTAAATGCCAAACACAGTAACAAACATTATTACGCACAGACTGCTTTTTTTCTTTTTTTATTGAAAGAAGATTCATTTCGCAGAAACAGAGCTCAAACAACAACTATCAACAGTCACACACCTAATAAAGAAAAGACAACTAAAACAGCTAAACAACACTCAAGGAGAAACTACTAAGAAATATCCGCAGAAACAGATTCTGAGATGCCTGCTTTTTCTCTACTGGATCGCTATTTTACTCCTCCATGCCGGTGCCTCTGGCCTAGATTGCGTTGCTCAATTATAGACCACGCTCTCTCTGCTTCTGGCTTCTGGCCTCTGGGCGGGTGGACTGTAGCCTGTGGGAGAATGGGACCGCCGAGATTTTTATGCATGTGGGAAGTGAATCTGGGCAATTCATATATGGGTGGAATCGATGAGCTGATGGATGGGCGCTCGGTACGTCCTATTCATGGGCAGGACTGTGGCTCCTGTTCACCGACATAACACAAAACAATATTGATTGATTTATGTTATTAGACACACATCACACAGGGTATTGAGTTTGAGGTCACCACTTCTGGGATTAGATTACTAATTAAATGTCACCACTCACCACTTTCTTTGGTCTTTTTAATGCTTCAGGTACTCAGTAATGGACGTTATAAAAGCGTGCTCCATCGGGCTGTCGTAAACTGCGACAAGGAGAGAATCTCTGTTCCGACATTCTACTGCCCATCACCGGAAGCCGTGATCGAACCCATAGGGGGGTTAATCGACGATAACCACCCGGCCATCTACAAAAGCTTCACCTACACCGAATACTATGAAAAATTCTGGAAAAGAGGGCTTGCAATTGAGAACTGCTTGGATTTGTTCAGAACGACACAACCTCTACAGGTTGGGAATGGGGAGGGAGTGGGTAATTAGGAAACAGTGGTTGCTATATATATATATATATATATTAACAAAATGATTCAATGTTTTCGTTTTGAAAAAAACCAAAGTCATCGGTTGTGCTGTATCTCCCGTACTTGCTGTGTGTTGTCGTTTCTCCATGTGCGGGCGGCTGGATTCCATTGCTAAAAAGCCGCGTGTTAATCAAATCCCGACTCTGGCGTGGCGTTGGCGACATCCATGGGGGGGCTGATTTGAAATCTCCATGATCCACCACCCACCCCTCCACAAGCTTTCCTTCCCACCTCCGCAGTCCGCACACGCTTAGCTTCCGTTATTTCTAGATATTCTGTACCCTTTCAAGATATTCTGTGCCCTACTTTAGTATCTCTTGATCTGACAGATGCTTTTATTTCTCTTTCTTTCACGTGTTCTTACCAAATTCCCACTGTGTCATAAGCGTATCCTCCTTGTTAGTTTGTTGGAAAGTTGCTTAACCTTTTTTCTTTTTTATTTTGGCAAATAGTAGCTTAATTGATTGTGTAAATAAGGTAATTTTCCAATAGAATCTTTAACTTTGGAGAATTTTCCTCTTTTATGATTTATATCCACTTGAGGAAAAAAAAAAGGGAGAATGACTGGTCAAAATTCAGAAGTTTTTAAAGTATTATTAGGGTGGGTGTCAGCTTGGAATTAATACTAATTCATGAACGAATGTGAATGCATAGACTTAAAAAAAGTATATAAGCCTGTCCGTATTTGTCTAAAATTTACCTTGGAAAAAATGCCCCAAAAATTGATGAAGAAAATTCATTTTCTATATACCTTATATCCCAATAGCCCTAGGTAAAAAACCTAAATTTAGGATGCAATTATGATAACATAAATATATAGATTTGCTTAATACCAAAAACTAAATATAGACTTGCTTAGAAAGATTATAGAAGGAGGAATTTATGGTGGGCAAGCGATTTGTTCCTCTTAGAGTCTTAGTAGGCTGTGGTGGTTATCGTTATTTTGCCAGGCCTTTATCGTTATTTCAAAATTAATGGAAGAGGAGGGAATTTAACGCCAAACACCAAATAAAGAGCAGCCTTTGCAAACTCTGACTCCCTCCCATTCCTCTCTCTTTCTTCTTCTTCCCTTATCTCGATTTTCTCTTCGAGTGTTTATCTGTTCTCTGCCAGTGCAAAAACCACCAAACCAAAGCCTTGTTTTTCAGTACCTCTGCAATTCTGTTCATTGCATTGAACGATTTGCCCTGCTCATTGTGGAGGTGAGGTTTGCGGAGAGAGAGAGAGAAAAGATAATGTGAGGTCTCCAACGCCTACTTCTTTAATTCTTTTCCAAATCCTTTGAATGTAGAAAATCCAGTCTACCAATCTTTTATAACCATTCACATGTAATTTCCTTCTCGGTTCTCTCATACCACTACCATCATGGTCATCCATGGTTACATTTAATAGTATGGCTGAAAACAAGGACATTCAAGAAAAAAACATTAAATCCCCGTTAGTTTTGAAATGAACAAAAAAACAGTGTCAAAATATGATTGGAGGGTTCATGTAAGAGGTGGACCGGAGGATACACCTGGTGCGCTCTGGTCTTTCCCGTTGCCGGCGAGGCCAGGCAATGAGTTCACCCAGCCGGAAAAAAGGAGGAATCGGGTTATTTCATACTTTATGGTTGTTTTCCTACAAATTATTTATTATTCCAAGCAGCTTTGCAGATTCCTGAAATATTCTCTCGCTACAATTGGAAACCATTTTGTTGCATGTTTCAAATTTTTTTTTTTTCACACGGTAATTTCAAATGTGGGGATCAAAATAAAAATAAGGAAAATTTCCGATCAGTATCCTGTATTTTGGCCCGAGTGATAATTTGGTCCTTGAACTTTAAAATGTGACGATTCAATTTTTAAACTTTCAAAATACTACAAGCTAGTACCTGTTGTTAACCAACTATTAAGTGACATGCAAAAATATACAAATACCTTTCAATTGTCATCTAATTTTTTTATCAACCATTCACTAAAATCAGAACCAAGAGGCAGTACTGCTTATTCATCATCTCGTCTCTCCTCACTCTTTCCTCCTCTCCGCCCCTCTATTCCCTCTCTTTTCCCCCACCCCACTCTCTCCCGAACCATAACCGATGCTCTCGTCTTGGCTAACAATTGCAGAATCTCCGCTTTGACGGATGGCAAGCTCAGAACCCAAAGTGATCTCGACTCAGTCGCTGCCAAGCTCGACCAGCACACCAGGGATTATGAGCTCTTGATTCGTAGTGGCGTTCTTCAGGACACAAACACCAGTCCTGGGTGCGCCACCACGACGACTTCCAAGCGTGAATTGGTCTGAGTCGAAGCTAGAAACTTGATAACACATTTGCAGATTGGGAACGCAGAGGCTAAGAACGTTGCCATGGATTCCTTGCTTGGGTTGCTCCATGAGGATGATAAGAACGTCCTAATCACCGTCGCAAAGGGTGTGGTTCCAGTTCTTGTTCAATTACTCGATTCAAGCTCCATGGAGGTCAAGGAGAAATATGTTGCAGAGATTTTGAGGATTTCAGTTGTGGATTCTAGCAAGCACGTTGTGATTGCCGAAGGGGTTCTACTACTAAATCATTTGATTCGGGTTCTTTAATTAGGAAGTGGGTTTGCAAAGGAGAAGGCTTGCATTACCCTTCAAGCTCTCAGTTTCTCCAAGGAGAATGCGAGAACCATTTGCTCTAGAGGTGGGATTTCTTCTCTTTTGGAAATTTGCCAGGTTTGGACACTTGGTTCTCAGGCCTTTGTTGTTGGGGTGTTGAGAAATCTTGCTACAATCGCCGAAATTAGGCAAAATTTTATCGAAGAGACTACAGTGCCAGTTCTTATTGCGCTTTCGACTTGAGGAACTATGATTCCCCTTCCCTCTCCCTCTTGTTTTCTCATTTTTTCGTCCCCCCACCCTTTCAACTACATACAAAGAGCTTGGGCTCTGTTTCATCTTTTTCCAAAAAATCTTAAATATCACATGAGGTCACTAGGCCTGTAAACGGATCGAATTCGTATTGAATTAGACTAGATTCTAATTCGAAACCGATTATGAAAAATAACATTTGAATTTGATTCGATATCCGACGGATATCGATTGTTTAAATTTGGATTCAAATTTGATTATTAAGTTGAATATTCGATTCGATTCGAATTCGACCAGTATGAGGCCTAGAATCTTAAATGACCGAGTTTGCAAGGAAAACAAGTGATTATCTTGAGAAAAGCGGCAGGAGATTGATGGTGATAGTCGCGGGTTCTCGATGGTGGGCCAAGTCTGTGACAACAACAGTTGTGGGTTCCCGATGGTGCAAATGCAATGGTAGTGAGTAGTGTTGTCTGGTGATGCTAAACTGTTGCAACACAATAACTGGTGACGTTATACGGTTGAGGGCCTTGAGGCATTGAGCTTGAGCTTAAGCAATGGCAAAGGAGATGGTAGTGGCCAGTGACCGATGCTCGACTGCTATCACTAATGCTTTCATAGGTGCTCATAGTTTCTAAAGATTAGGAATAAAAAAGACAGGGAGAGGAAGAGAAGAGGAGTGTGAATAGAAAAGACGAAGGGAGAGAGAGGAAGATAAAAGGAAGAAATTAAAAACGGGAGAGGAAACTGGTTTGGATATATGGTTTCTATAAAAAATAAAATAAAAGTGGAAGAGAAAAGGACGAATGGACGAGAGAGAGAGAGGAGGGGAGGGGTTATCGAGAATGACAACATGCATAGGTGATATAATTGCCGTTGTCAGATTTTTTTATGATGGACTCAACATGACCCCTCTTTAACTTTAACCTTTATATTTTATTATATTTATTAATATATATTAAATGTATATTATTAAGTGAATTCGGATTTTTATCGAATCAGATCAATATGAATTCGATAAATTAATCGGTAAAATGTATAAATTTGAATTCGACTATTTAATTTATCCGACCATTCGAATTCGATTCAATTAGGTTGGATATCGAATAACTGGATATCGTTTACACCCCTAGAGGTCACATGATATACATAATTGATGGTCCATTAACGGTAAGTACTAGATTGTTGCATTTTAAAAATTCAAATATTGGATTATTGCATTTTAAAGTTCAGAAACTAAATTATCACTCGACCTAAAATACAGGATACTGATCGGTTTCCCTAACAAAAAATTCCATCCATTTTCTATAATCAAGTCGGCTACACTAAACCCGATCCGAATCATGCCAATCTGGTCTGTGAACGGTAAATCAAGGAAGAAACGGGACCCGCAGATCACCCCAAATCCGTGTACCCTTTCGGCCTTTCCCATCACCAATACGAATACAACAATCTGATAGCAATAGCCTTGCTGATCTACAATTGCGTTTCCATATCCGGAATATTATTTACGCCCTCGAACTGGTTCAACACTGTCTTTCACTTTGGAATATTAGTACGTAGGGGGATGGAGGCAGAGGCACGCATCTGATGTCAGCAGACGAAGGTCAATTCCATAAGGTCATGTTGTTACGGGGTAGATCTGCCGCGGAAGGAACTCATGCGGCGTCCAGGCCATGTGCGGTCAGGACAAGCCTAATATGTGTAAGGGTTATGTGTTGGTTCTTATCAATGGACAAGTCTATTGTGTTGGTGTTGGTGGAGAATGCTACGAGCGAGAGATGGTTTCCACTCGATGGAGAAATCTCAAGCATTTTCTACAGAAAAAGAGTGAGTCCTTCCTTGGGTGTCTAACCCTGGCACTTTTAAACCAACATCTATTGAGGGGTGGCTTTGGTTAATGCGGCTAGCATGGCTACCATGACTTTCAGGATTTCTCATGGGTACACACATGTTCATGGAGACAATGCATAGATCGGCACCGCGCCATGCACATTGAAGGGAGGCTTGGCATATGGGTCTGACCCAATCATGACCTTTCACCACACCAGCTCCGTGTCTAAGCTAATTGAGCTACCTCGTTGCCCACAACGCACGGGTGTGCTCCGGCCCAATGGTTTCCTTACATTATTGACACAACATGTTTCTCGCATCATCAGCGTCATAGTTGCCTCACATCATGGTCTTCCCCCTTTGGCATATAAGCGACACCTCCCATGAATTGGTAAGAGCCACCACAGAGCCCCGACCATGCACAATGAGGCCATAATCCAGTGCCACTAAACTTAGTGGAGCCATCTCATCGGGTAACACATGGCCTTTACACACATTAGGCTTGTCTTGACTGCACATGGACTAGACGCCACATAGATTCCTTCTACAGATCTACCCTTTTGATAATATGGAATGAATAGGGGCATGGGTAGGAATTGGGGGATTTCTAGGTAACGGAGAGAAGAGTTGATCCCCAACGTGACAATGAACCAGGATAAGGAGTGGGTAGGAACTGGGGGCCGTGAATGTAGATTTGTAGGTAGGAAGGGTTCACACTTTTTCTGTAGAACATGCTTGAGGTTTCTCCATCGAGTGGAAACCATCTGCCGCTCATAGCATTCTCCACCAACACCAACACCAACACCAACCATTCTTAAGTTCCTACAACTTAAGAAGTAGATGCCTCTCTTGAAAATTAGCTTAATTATCTCCTCAGAATATGATTATATTGCTTAGCAATGTTAATCCACTTCCATTGTTTCATTAGTAGATTTCCATCCAATAAACAACCTGCGAATGTTTAAAATGTGGCAGGGTTGATTATAAATGATATAAAAAAATTAGAAGTTGAAATGATAGTTATTTGAAAGTTTCAAATTTTTGGATTTCATTTAATCTGTTTTGGATAGGCAGGTGAAGAAGACGAGTATTAAGGGGGTTTTCTGTAGCGTAGATGATAAATTGGGTAGTGTGTTCTCATCAACACCACTCCCCAACACGTTAGTTGTTTTGAATCGTGGACAAAAGTGTGGATTGAACCACACTACACCCCAATAGGCATTCTACAAGGTGTGGTGCATTTTAGTCCACACCTTGTGTTTTTATTCCATGCATCTCACCTACAACATGCATGGTTGTAATTGAATTGGACTTGGATCTGATGTAGCAAAATCTGGATTCGATTTGACTATTGAAAACCTGCATCCGAATATGATATGAAATCCAATTGGACTTGATATAAAATTTATATATTAAAATTAATAAATATTATAATATAATTGGATCGGATGTCAGATGGGCCTTGGATTTTCGGGTATCAATGACAGGCCAAGCAACATGTAAGGTGATCTATGTTGTTAATAAGAAAAAAACAATATTTTTTTTAGTAATATACATAATAAAAAATATTAGTAAATTGCTAAGAGTAATTTAGGAAGTTATTAATATGTCTAAATTTAAATACAATTTAAAAATTAATAAAATTTATAAAAATAAAAAAATTCATTAGGCTGCCAAGAGTATTAATTTTATATAAAAATCATTATTAATAAAATATACACATATTTAATGCAAAAGTAATGAAATATACACATATTAAATTAAAAAAATATACATAACATTAAATATTAATTATATAACAAGGAATAAATAATATTTTATTTTTAATAATATACATAATAAAAAAATGTGGGATAGATTGGGTAAAACATACTATGCTTTGGATCATTCGAACACCTTAGAAGATCGTGGAGGCATTTCAAAATGCAATATATCATGGCTTGACCATGACAGAACACACTAAATGGCAGGTTTTCATAAATCCTTTAAGGGTTAATTACACAGTTTCAAGAAACTAGTTATATATACCCTATAATTTCAAAAACTAATTACACATGCTCCTACTCTTAGAACAATCACAACTACAAAAGCCTTTAGGATGGCTTGTTTCTAAATTATAACTAGGAGTGATCATGGGCCAGGCTTTGCACATATGATAAGGGCTATAGCCTAGGCTCGAGCCTAGGCCTGACCCAACCCAACCCAGGGTTCTAGGCTAGAAACATACGTCCAAGCCCAAGTCTACATGGGCCTAAGCCAGGCCTATGTCTTAAATATAAAATATTCCATATATATAATATTTTATAATAAAAATTTTATAAATTTATAATTAATGACATATAAATTTATAATAAATATTTTATAAATGACATATAACATGCATATAAATTTATTTTATATAATATATAATATAACACGTGTACATATATATACATTATACATGTGTATGTTTAAATATATGTGGGTTGGGCTTGAAGCATAAGTCCTAGGCCTAACCTAAAATTTGTGGAGCTGACGTGGGCCGGGCCTAAACACAAAAGCTAGGTGATTTTCTCCATCTTTAAAAAGAGAGAAAGAAGTTGTAGGAGTTAAGTAGAAAAGTGCAAAAATTCTGTTTTGATTTAAAATCTGTGAAGGAGAGAAAGAAAGAAAGAAAGAAAAAGAAGGTTTGTGTAGAGAAAAAAAGAGGAGAAAAGTTGTAGAGAATGGGGAGAAGCTAAAAATCAGGTCTGGCTTGCCCCTTTCATTAGCTTATATACTCACAAACAAAACTGAATATAAAGACAAATATGCCCTTAGTAAGTTTGCTAATTGTAAAAACTAAGTGCCTGTTTGGCAAGTATTTTTCAGAAGATCTGTTATAAGATCTGATGATTAAAAGACAATGTGAGATTTCGCAAATAGATCTTGGAAGACCAAAGACTGTTTAGTTAAAATATTTTACATAGATCTCACAAAAGACCATAAAAGCTAGAAGACTGTTTGGTAATGTGAATGTCTTGTGTGGGCCAACAAACCTTTCATTTAACATGTGGGGCCCACATACCATTTGTGGACATGTATGTGGGGCCCATGCACATTTTACAAGGTGGGCACACCATACCATTGGTGGATCATGCATGTGGGGTCCATGTATTGACATGCATGTGTGGCCCACGTACATTTTACAAGGTGGGCCTGACATACCATTGGTGGCCATGCATGTGTGGTCCATCTGTGGACATGTATGTGGGGCCATTTACATTTTACAAGGTGGGCCCCACATGCCATTGATGGAGATGCATGTGGGTCCATGTGTGGACATGTATATGGGGCCCACATACATTTTTCAAGGTTGGCCCCACATATAATTGGTGGACATGTATGTGGGGCCCATATATATTATGCAAGGTCGGCCCCACATACCATTGGTGGACATGCATGTAGGGTCCATGTGTGGACATGTATATAGGGCCCACATACATTTTACAAGGTGGGCCCCACATTCCATTAGTGGATATGCATGTGGGGCCCATATACATTTTACAAGGTGGGTCCCACATAATACCTAATGTGGGCCCCACATACACATTCAAATAGTTTTTGTGGAAAGATAACCCATTTTCTCCCAAGCGTGTGCATTGTACCACACGTTTGAAGAAGACGGGGCACTAAAGACTGTAAAAGCTTCATTTGAAGCTTCCTGAAAAAGCCCAAATTCGGGCTTCTGGCGTCTTTTATGGGTTGGAGCTTTTCCCGAATAAATCTTTCTATTGCCAAATGGGAAAAGCCCAGAATTCAGGCTTCCGGACTTCTAAACAGCCCGAAGCTCGCGTAGAAAGACTTGCCAAACACGACTTAAGTAAACTGTCTTAGTTGAAAACATAAACTAATGGGCCTTGGGCCCAATAACTCTCTAACTATGCTTTGTAAACAAAAACAAATGTTATTAGCCCAAAACTCAACACTCTCCTCAAGTCGAGAATAGATGTCACACATTCCCATCTTGCATAGACCATCCTCTAGTTTGTTTCTTGCAACACCTTGAACATCAATAAGTTGCAAGTCAGATGCAACATATGGTAAACACACTATATGCTTCATCTTATCATGTTGAATTGGGTTATGCACAATGTTAATTGTTGATTGATTGCCACAGTATGACATCATAGGTTCTTCGGCTTCAACTCCAATCTCCCTTAACATGGATTCGACCTGGAGGAGCTCTAAAACACATTGTGTTATGACTTTGTATTCAACTTCTACACTTAACCTTGCTATAACTTATTGTTTCTTACTCTTCAATAAAACTAGGTTACCTTCAACAAGAATGCAAACTTCTAATGTAGATATCTTGTCATGTAGGCACTCTGCCCAATCAACATCTACGCAAGCTTCTACCTTCAAATGCCCATATTCAATAAATAGTATGCCTCTACTTGGGTTTCCTTTCAAATAGGAAAATATCCTGTTAATGACCTTCCAATGCTGAAATCGTGGGGCATGCATATATTGACTCACCACACTCACTGCATAAAAGATATATTGTCGTGTCATACATAAGTATAGAAACTGGCCCACCAATCTCTAATACCTTCCAACATCATTCACTAGCTCACCTTCTGAAGCATTTACTCTATGGTTTTGATCAATAGATGAATCAATTGCCCTTGCCCCAAGTTTTTCCTTCTCCTATACCAAGTCTAAAATATACCTCCTCTATGAGATGAAAATCCCATGCTTGGATCTTGCCACCTCAATGCCCAGAAAATACGTCAACTCCCCAAGATCCTTAATCTCAAACTCTTTGTGTAGGTTCTTCTTCAAGGTATCAATCTCACTCAGATCATTTTTCGTGACTACATCATCCACATACATTATTAGTATTGACATCAATGCTCTCTCATTTTCACAAACGGAGTATGATTAGATTGTGTTTGAATATAGCCAAATACAATCAATGCACTTCTAAATCTATCAAACTAAGCTATGAGTGATTGTTTCAAACCATATAAAGACTTCTTTAATCTACATACCATTTCTTTAGCCACAACTGTAAAACCAGTTGGAAGATCCATGTACACCTCTTATTGCAGGTCTCCATTAAGAAAAGCATTATCCACATCAAGTTGGAAGAGGAGCAAAGAGTATGTAGTTGTTATTAATAGAAGAATCTGGACTGAATTTATCTTTTCCACTGGTGCAAAAGTCTCCAAGTAATCTATGCCATAAGTCTAAGTGTCCCATTTTGCAACAAACCTCACCTTATACCATTATCCTTGCTATCAAGTAAATCCATAATCTCCCGTGTCTAATTTTTAATTAATGCTTTCATTTCCTCTTGCATAGTTATTTTGTACTCAGGTTTGAAAAGAGTCTTATTAACATTCCTAGGTATATACACAGAGTTGAGGGGGGAAGGAAGTCTTGGTAGGAAGGAGATAATCCACTGTATTAAAGATAGTGTAAGATAAAATGACCAGTACACTTCCTCTTTCCTTTTCGGAGTGCAATAGGGAGATCTAAGTCATCTACAATGGTGTTAAGAGCAAGGGTAGTAGTATTAATAGTAACTAAACCATTAGAGGAAACAAGAGGCATACCTGGAATCTCCAATGAGCTGATTGGGAGTGACGTCGGTTCCTTTGATGTGGAATCAACCTCCATGTGTTGTCATAGGCGGGTGGAACAGGAAGTGGTATAGATTGCTCACTTACTTCCCCAAAACACTCCCCCTGAGAAGAACTTCTTGAGAAAGAAGGTGTGGATTAAAAAAGGTGACTTCTGTAGTAATATACCAATTCCTGGAGATTATATCATAACAACAAGACCCCTTCCAATGTCCTGCATACCCAAAGAAGACACACTTCTTTCCCTTAGGATCCAGCTTTAAGCGGTGAGGACCAAGAATATGGAAATAGAATACACATCCAAAAACCTTTAAAGGAATATGAAATATCTCCCCCTTAAGAAAAAGAAAGTTAAACGGAGTGTTGTATCCAAAAACACGAGAAGGTACCCAACTAATCAAAAAGACTGTTATAAGGGCTACATCACCCCAAATATGAATTGAAATTACAGAGCTCATTGTCATGCTTCTTGTTAGTTCCACAATATATTTGCTTTTCCTTTCTATTACACCACTTTGTTGTAGAGTGTATGTACAAATGCTTTGGTGGACTACTCCATGCTCTATAGGTATGGTGCCAAGTTTTTTTCTCAAAGTATTCCCTACTAATATTTGATCTAAACACTTTTACTCATACCTCAAATTGCGTTAATGCCATCTGATAGAACTATTAAACCAAAGAATGTACCTCATCACAAGATCTCATCAAGAGCATTGAGAATAATCATCTACAAACATAAAAAAAAACAATAACTACCCATCAAAGAAATATGATATGGTCCTTGCACATCCGTATGAACAATATAAAAAATAGAAGAACATCTTTTATTGCTTTTTTTAAAGGAATGCCTATAATGTTTTCCAAATTGACAACCCTCACACTCTAAGTTGGACAACTAACATATTTAAACAACTTTGGAAACAAAAAATGCAAAGAAAGACAAATGCCCTAACTAATTATGCCAAAACATAATTTGGCCCATTAACTCTGATTCATTGTTCTCGCTGACATGATGACTGATGATTGGGAAGCCCATCAAGAAGATAGATTCCATTCACCTCACGACCACTCCAAATCTCCTTCTTTGATTTCAGATCTTGCAAAATACATTATTTAAGAGAAAAAAATCACTGATTCATTGTTCTCGCTGACATGATGACTGATGATTGGAAAGCCCATCAAGAAGATATATTCCATTCACCTCATGACCACTCCAAATCTCCTTCTTTGATTTAAGATCTTGCAAAATACATTGTTTAAGAGAAAAAAAATCACTGAATAATTCAAATTGTTTGTCAAGCTACTAATATAAAAAAAATTAATGCTCAGTCTTGGGACATGAAGGATAGAAGGTAGGGTAATGGTATCGGTTATCTTAACAGACCCTTTCCCAACAATGGGAACATGCGACCTATCAACTATGAAAACTCTATCTCTACCAAAGCAGAGGTGGTATGGGGAGAAGATGATGGTAATATTGGCATGTGAAGTGGCATGTGAAGTACCTGTATGTGCAAACGTAGAATGACTACCTCCCGATCCACTTGCACCTTGTTGTCTACTTGATAATGAATTGGAACTGGTTATATCCCTCTGACTAAAAAGCTATCCATATCCCTCCAATTTATCCATCACTACAATTGTTGCAGTAGACTCTAGAGAAGTTGTAGTAGGTGGTCCTAATAAAAATTAGTCACTGCTATATTCATATTTCCCTTATTGTTTCTAAGCCGACTCGGTATAAGTTGTGGGTAAAGCTTCCAATAGACATCTCTGGTACATTTATGTTTCTTACAATAGTCACAAATCAGGTCGTTCTTGTCCCCCTTTTTCGGTTCATTTCCAATCTTATCCCCACTTGGCTTAGGCTTCACTGTGCTAATCACATTCAGGGTTAAGTCCTAATAGAAACTCAAATACCCTATTCTTCTCTACCAACTTCTAATAAGTTGCTGCATCTTTGCTACTTTCTCAAACCATAATGTCCAAATGATCTATCTCCTTCCATAAGGTTTTGAGGGCTAAAAAATAAATTGCAACAGACTTATTTCCCTACTTAGTAATAATCACCTGGTTTCTCAACTGGTAGGCTCTAACAACATTCTCACTCTGTGAATAAGTTTCTGTTACTCCATCCCAAATCTCCTTAGTTGTGTTATCCCATAGAAAATTCTTACTTATATGGGGTTGTGAATATCGGGAAAACCGATAGTTCACTTCATGGCCAAATAAACAATCGCCACCCATCAGAAATCAATAATGGGGAGTGATGGGTCTCCCGGAATTAAAATCGGTAAAAGTGTTTCGGAATTATTAGTGACTCCATACTGCTCGTCCGAGACAAGGCTATTCCAAGTAAGTTGAGAAAGAGAGAGGGAAGGGGTTAGGCACCCTTCTCTCTGCTCGGTGTGAATACTGTAATTCCCTCTTCGGCTTACAAAATATCTAAGAATCGGGTTCTCTAGCAACTCGAAGGAGCATAGCGTTTCTTTCTTCACTTGCATGCCAGTCCCTTTTGGGTACAGGGGTCTGAGCAAAAGGATGAGGGATCCCTCACCCCTTTTCTATCAAAACCCCCACCTTCGGGCTCAGCAAACTGGTATGAAGAGTGAAGAAGCAAACTAAGCTTCTCGGTTACAGGAGGACACTCCGATTGCAGAACTAAAACAACAATACAATCCCGGAAACAAGCAAATGGCAAAGAAAGAAATAAATAAGCCAATAAGTAAAACAGATAAAAAAGATGAACTATGACTGGACTACTTCCAACAGAGGAAAGAAGATGAGGTAACAGATTTTACCTCTTGTGGTCTGTGAATTGGATCGATGATGCTGCAATAGAGGCTCTATTTTTTTTTTTTTTTGTTAAAAACAACTTTCGGATGTAGATGCTTCAGTTGAATTTCGAATCAGAATATGGTGGCATCTGAGCTGTAGATGCAAGATGCGATGAAGACAGCAGGGAACAAGGGTTCTTGGGCCGCCAAATGTTACTAGGACGCCCTCTTGATGCTGGATGAGAAAGTGAAGGAGAGGTGGGTGTTGAACCTTTAAGTCGTATTCCCTTCTCATTCAAACCCTTCTTTACCTATTGCGCTCTTCGCAAAGTCCTTGTTCGTTTTCTTCTCTCTATCCTCTCTCAGATCTTTCTCCCATCTCTCTCCATTTTTTTCTCTCAGCCAAACTTCCTTAGAAACCCTCTCATACGAGTACTCTATTTTCCTCTCGAAACTCAGCTTTCCCTCTTCTTTCTCTCCAAGCTCTCAATTCTCGCCCTTTCTCAAATTTCATCCCACTCGCCCCTCTTCTCTTGTTCCTGACCCCTGTCCTCATCAAAACTCTCCCCTCTCACCTCCCTTTTTCTTGGGAATGATGCCTCCTATTTATAAATAGGAAGGAGGGGAGGTATTGTCATCTTTCCAAATAGAAGGGGGTTTCAGCAACTTTGGTTCAAAGGAAATTTGGGGTCCAAAGGGTAACTTTATAATTTTGGTAAGAAGGGCAATTCGGGAATTTGGGATGGAGGGTAATTTAGGAATTTGGAAAAAGGATACTTTGGTAATTTTGGGTAAGGGCATTTTGGAAAAAGAGTTGATTTGGGTAAAGGGATAATTTGAATATTGATCAAGGGAATTTGGATAATTGGTAGGAGGGGTATTTTGGTAATTTTGGTTAAAAGGGTAGCTCAGGTAATTTTGGTCAAGGGCATTTTGGTGATTTTGGAAGAAGGGTATTTTGGTAATTTTGGGAAGTGGGGTATTTTGGTAATTTGGTAAGAGGGGTTTGTGTAATTTTGATAGGAGGGTATTCTGGGAATTCTAATCAAGGGTATTTTGGTAATTTTAGTAGGAAGGGTATTCTAGGAATTTTGGAAAATGGGGTATTTTGGTAATTTGGAGGGGGTATTTTGGGAATAAGATGGACAAGTGGATTTTGGTAAATATCAAGTCATAGGGTATTTTGGGATCTAGGTCAGAGGGTAGTTTAGCTAATTTGGGTCAAGGGTGTTTAGGGGAATTTTAGGAGGGGCATTTTTGGGAATTAAGTTAGGGGTAATTTTAGAATTAGACAAAGGGGTAATTCAGGTAATTTTGGTCAAGGGTATTTTGGTGATTTAGGAAGGTTTTAGGAGGGGCATTTTTGGGAATTAAATCGGGGGTAATTTGGGAATTGGTCAATAGGGTAGTTCTGGTAATTATGGGTTGAGGGTATTTTGGGAATTTAGGAGAATTTTGGAAGGAGGGGTATTTTGGTAATTTTGGTTAGGGTAATTTGGGAAACTTTGGTCAATGGCATTTTGGTAGTTTGGTGGGAGGGGTATTTTTGTAATTTTGGGGAAAAGGGTCGAATTGGGTTTAAGGAGGTCAAGCCGGGTTTCTAGTTCAGTGGTGGGGATTTTTGGGTCAAAAAATGGAGGGTTGACATGGGTTTGACTACAGAGGGGGTTTTATGTCTATGGGCTAACAAGATTGGTCGAAATGAAATCTTTTTAGATGGAAAGGTAAATATGGGTATTTTTGGCTAAAATTTGGTAAGGTGGGGTTTTTGGGGATTCTGGGTTGATAAGTGGGGTCAGATTGACCCAACTGGGCCCAAATTAGGCAGATCTGGAAAGGGCTTGATTCGGTTAATTTGGGACCTTGAAATGGAATCTTGGTGCGATGGAGGGGTAAGTAGAGGTGTTTTGGGATGAAATTTTACATGTGGGTGTCTTGGGAGGTCCTGGGTTTGATGGTGGGGTCAGATCTAGGGGTTGAGGTGTAAGTAGGGGGTCGATTGGGGCCATAGGATAGGTATCGGGTATGTTTAATGGTGAATATGAGGGATTTCAGGGTGAAAGTTGGGATTTTGGGTTTTTGGGTGTTTCGAAGGGATCGAAAGGGTCTGGTCGGATGTTTGTGGTACCTTGGAGGTTCAGGCGGCAAACCGAGCAAAAATCGAGTGCTGACAGGGGTAACATGGAATTGTACACCAGGTCCCTTAGGTAGTTCCTAAATTCGTCGGAGAGATATTCACATCATTGATCTGATCGAAGGGTTTTGATCTGTCTCACCAACTGTTTCTCGACCTCTTGCTTGAACTCTTTGAACATTTCAAAGGATTCAGACTTATGTCTCATTACGTACACGTAACCATACCATGAATGATCATTGGTAAATGTTATGAAATAAATGTACTAGTTACGTGTCCTAACATTCAGGGGACCACATACATCAATATGTATTAGGTCAAGCGTGCCTGTAGATCTTTCAGGCTTACCTGTAAATGGTCGTTTCGTCATGTTATCCTGAAGGCAAGTTTCCCAGGTTGGAAGATCTTCTAGAGTTAGAAAATCCAAAAGACCATCATTTACCAACATTGTGATACGATCTATGTTAATGTGGCCAAGTCGGTAATGCCACAAACACATGGGATTAATTGTTTCACGCGTTATCTTCTTGGGGTTTAGTATCAACATAGTTTCAATTATGTTTGTTTCCAGAGAAGGATGGAGAGCATAAAGACCATTCTCGAGTTCTCCGTAAGTGAGAAATTTGTTATTCTGTTTGATAGTAATTACATTACTGAATAAAATAGAATAACCATCCAAACACAACTTTGAGACAGAAATCAAATTTCTTCTTAAATTTGGTACATAAAGACAATCTTTAAGTACAATAATTCAGTCTCTAAAAAATAACTCTACAGTTCCTATAGCTGTAGCTGCAACTGTTGCAGAAATCCCCAAGTAGAGAGTTAGTTCTCCGTCGCTCAACCTTCTGCTTGCCTTGAACCCCTGTAATGTGTAACATGCATGAGTAGAAGTCCCAGAGTCAATACACCAGGAAGCAGAAGTGACCAACAAATTGGTCTCTATGACAAAATATTCGAAATTACCTTGTTTATTAAACTCCAGGTACAGAGGACAATTCTTCTTCCCGTGGCCGGTTTGTTTGCAAAAGTGACAGGCATCCGATGTCTTGTCATTCTTTTGCTTTTTAGGCTTGCTAACCTTCTTCTGATGCTTCATTTTCGCCTTCTGCTTTTTCTTGCTCAAATTTCCACCTTAAACAAGCATGGCTATCGGCTTATCCTTCATTATTAGTTCTTCAGCCCTCTGCAACATATTGCTGAGTTCCTGAAGGATAACATTTAGCTTGTTCATGTTGTAGTTCAAGATGAATTAAGTTCCTGACAAGCATTCGATGTCTTGTCCTTTTTTTGTTTTTTAGGCTTGCTACCCTTCTTCTGATGCTTCCTTTTCGCCTTTCGCTTTTTCTTACCCAAATTGCCACCTTAAACAAGCATGGCTATCGGCTTATCCTTCCTTATTAGTTCTTCAACCCTCTGCAACATATTGCTGAGTTCCTGAAGGATAACATTTAGCTTGTTCATGTTGTAGTTCAAGATGAGATGATTGAAGGAGGGAGGAAGGGAATTTAGGATGGCATCAAATTCTGTGTCATGATAAAGCCTTGAATCGAGAGCCTCCAATTCATTGATATAACCTATCATTTTTAGACAATGGTCATGAACCTATTGGCTCTTAGTCATTTTTGTAGTCATAAACAACTTTAAGACCTTCTGTCAAATAGAACGATTATGTTCTTCATACATGGTCCTCAGGCTATCTAAGATATCCTTGGACACTTCAATCTGATTGAACTGTCTCTGTATCAAATTGTCTAAGGAGGATATGATATAACACCGGGCAAGAGCCTTATCACTTGGACGATCTGGAGCAGGGTTTTTAGCAACTTTGTCCAATTTCTTGGACGTTAATACCAGCGTAAGGTTACAGAACCAGTCAACATAGTTTGGCCCTTAAGCTTGTTATCGTCCAACAATTTGGCGAACTGTCCGTTTGCCACTTTTGATAAAGGCAAAACAGATTATTAGTCCACGACCTAAATTGATTCATGTTATTTACATAGAAATGACTTTTAATCTATATTCCATTTTCATTTATTCATTTTTGAAATTTCCTTCCCATCTTAATGACGGAGACTGCGATTATGTCTCTGGAAATGTGGGAAACCACATACAGTGCATGAAGCCAACTGTTTCAGCTGCATAACCCCACCACCTTTTATGAAGGATCATATCCACTCATCTTATGAGCTTTTCCTTTAGCCTCATCCATTTTAGGTTAAACATTTCTGTCTAGTAAGTGCTTACCCATTATATTGAACGCTAATGTATCGTGAGAGAGTCTTCTATTTTAGGATAGCTCCCTCCCACATCGGTCTATGATACCCTATCATCTTATGAAACAATCCAACAAACTCACAAGCAAATGAATAACCTAATTTTATGGTGCATTTCCTCGTTACTAATAAGCCCATCTTCATGCTAATGATGGATGGCCTTTAGAGAGTTCATCATATGAATGTCACTATCACGTGCACTTATATTTTGTTGGAGGGAACGAGTAATTACACCCTTCTCATTTAGGTCAAACCAAAGTGGCTCCCACTGATTTTCTTAAAGTCAAATTCAGATGGGCCCTAAATGGGCTAGGGTTCTGCATGATTCCTCTTGGGGAGGAAGATGATGTGGAGCCCATCAAGAAGGGAGGTCATCCAATGATCTTAAGGACACCATGGCAAGAAGAGCCACTATCGAATTAACAAGGGCCAAGTGCTTATGGTCTATGTACGTAGCACATCACACATCATACATCACATGCATGAAACAATCATATAATTGATTCAATCAATTAAATCATATGTAAAACCCTAAATTAATTGGGTTAAATCATTATCAGCCCATTAAAACCTATAACATTGTCAAATAACATTATCTAGGTATATGGGCTGAATTGCAAAAAGTAGTTCGACTCATATAGCATTTGTGCTAAATTAGGGCTGATGTAATTTTACCTTAATAAAACTGGGTTTTTATAGGGTGGGCCGAATTGCATCTTGCAATGGGCCATTAAACCCCTGATCCATAATCAAACATTAGGGTTGAGAATAGTCCCTATTGAACCGTAAATTTGGTCCAACCAGTTTGGTCCAATCTAGGTCAAATCGGCCTAGGGTTTAGTGTCTATATCAAGATCCAATTCAAGAAAATGATATGAAAATTAATTAAAGTTGATAAAAGACAATCAAGAATAAGCAAAACAGGAATTAGAGGACTATTCGTGGTGCTGCAAACCTGCAAAAAAAAAGTTAGTCGTAGATTGCAGATCTTGTATCTACGAAAAGTCTTCTTCTCCTCCATGCAAACTAGCATTTCTTCCAATGAAAAAAAAATAGAAAAACCTAATTTTCTATTAATTACATCAGATCAAATCCTATACATTTTTTCTAGAAAAAAATTATTTACAGACCAAAATAATAGAATAATACAACAAGGTGCACAAATTCTTGGTGCCAATAAAGATTTCAATCTCCACCATACGAAAAACCCAAAATTCAAGAAATTAAAATAGAAAAATTCTATAATTATTGTAGATAAATAAAGAATTAATTTTCATACCATACGCCCAAAAACTGGGAACCAATTACCAATAAAACTGTAAATTGTGCAAATCAGGTAAAATACCCTCTGCCCATTTGCGTAAATCCAAATCTGGTCTAAATTTGGTTCAAGACTTGAACCTAGCTTTGATACCACTGAAGGAAAGGGAGATCCATCATATGGATGGTCAAACCTTGCAGGGAGGTTGGGCGAAATTTCAAAAATTTTCTTTTTTCCTTTTGGGAATCTTATTCTCTAATTTAGAAAACTGCATTTTCAAGGCTCGTTCTTGAAACAAACCGGGCCAGATTTGAAACCAAAAGGGAGCAAGTAAGGAAATACCTGATACAGAATAATAGTAACTCCCAACGTAGGTGTTCACGCTCAAAGAGGCGACCAAAACCCGCCTCCATTGAAGATGACACAACTTATGGTGAGGCAGGATCAACAAAGTGGTATCTTTAGCAAGAGCCCTAATTCTTCAGCAAAAATCACGCAAGGGGCTAGTGAACACGAATTTAGATTGTTTCTTCTAGTAAGAAACAATATCACGAACTATCTTGATCAGATCCAAAGGTGGAAATCAAACTGGGTAGGGGCGGCAATAATTGGAAGAGAATTTTGCAGATTGCTGAGTGTATAAACTGGTGAATTCGCTGCCCTATTTATAATCTTCTTTGGATCAGCTTCCTAATCCAATTAGGAAAGTGTTTCTTGATCCAAATTTAATATTTGGATCTAGACTCTTAAATGGATAAGACTTATCTTATCCTTTATCTAATCTTGATCAGATTATAAATCGTTATGTGACAATTCTAATCTTGTAAAACTTAAAATTCTTTTATATAAAACCTATGTGTCATCAATAAAATGAGCAATTTCATTAATATAACTAATATTATACCTTGAATACCAAATATGTGAAATAAGAGCAATTTTTAAAGAAATATTGGTAAAATAGAAATTAAATTGTGCTTATATGTTTCAAAAGTTTTGACAGCATGTAATCTAATTGTATTCCTAGAATCTTTTCTATATGCAGGGTTGATGTTGGTATAAATTTTTCATATCTAGTATATTCTACAAATATAAATGGTTGTTCATCTGTACTATATATCTAGCTAATGCTTGTTTCATTTTATCTTGGGAATAATGAAAATTAGAAAAATGATTTAGACCAAAAACCAATTTGGGTTTGGATTGATTCATTATGCTGTTGTTGAATATGTTTTGCCATATATTTTCTTAAATGGCCAATGCCACTATTACGTTCATAATTAAAATCAACTTTACATTTAATGCAAATTGCTCTCAATCCCTTTTCTAATAATTCTCTAAGCGTAAAATATACCTAGCAATTGTTGTTTTTTTGCTCGCCAATTCCAAATTTAATGCTATCATACTGTGATTGGGCTTAAGAATTATCAAAGCTAGTGAAGTAAAAGTGAAAGAGGGTTTAAGAGTGAGAGGAACCTGCCATATTAATTTTTAACAATTATTAAAATCTAAAATTTATAAAAAATACAACAAATCGATAACTTGAATGCAAAAAAATTTGAGCAAGCTGCAAATTTATAAAAAAATTTGAATGCAAAGAGTGAGAGGACCCGGTTTGTTCTTTTAACTTCAATGCAAGCCCTTAAGCCTTTAACCATCCCAAATCAAACATTTGAGCAAGCTGCAAGCCTCTTTTTGAAATTAAATGAGAATAAAAAATTGAGAATATGAGAGTACGAGAGTATGAGATAGATTCGTTGCTGTTGTGATGAAAATGGGTAAGGGTTAGAGTATTTACAAAGGTTGAAAATAATTAAATTGACCAAAATGCCCCATAAACTAGTTGTTTATAATTGTTGGAAGAGGTATTTTAATCACTTGAAAACTTTATTTATCACTTGCCCCTTAATACTAGCTGTTTATATTTATTGGGGGCATTCAAGTCATTTTGTGCATTTCTTTTGACAAAATACATTAATACCCTCTAGAGTAGTTGCTTATAGCTGTTAGAGGAGTATTTTTAACACTTTTAACATTTAAACCCCCTCAAAAAGCTATTTAACGAGTACATGGTTGTTGTAACATACATTGGGCTGTCGGAGTGTCGGGCCATGGGCCATGCCACGACGAGCCCTCACGGGCCATGAGTTGACATAGCCGATGGGCCACAACCCCTCAACCCAGCCTACCACAGGGTTTGTGCCATGTCAAGCATAGCCCGTCACTGTAACTTACAATTCGTGCCGTTTCACAGGTGGTACAACCTGTTTTACACCTCTAAGAGGGAGAGATAAAGAGCGATGATGAACCATCTTGATGTTCGAACAGTAATTAGGGGTGGTTGAAAGTTTTAGGTTGTAGCAGCGGAGAGAAGAAGAAGAACGATGAGATATTACTTCGATATAAAGAAGTTTGAAGAAAAGATCAGTGTTTAGGGTAAATTTGAAATTATATAAAAATTAATGATAGCTATGAACGGCCCCAACTCTTTTTCAACAAAGGGCCTGTTTATGTCAAGTGGCTGAAATATTTATTTTTTCAATTTTGTTTTTTTCTGCAATTGTACATTTTTTCTGATATATAGTTTGACTTTTTATTATTTTCTGTATTTCTTGAAATTTGTGCCTTTTTTTTTATCTGAAATGTATTTTTTGAGTTTTATCGTTTTTATGATTTTTATGCAATTTCTATTTTTTTTCTGAAATATATATGTTTTAGATCTTTTAATAATTATATGTGTTTTCTACAATTTTTATCATTTAATTTATTTCCTGCACTTTCTATTCTTTTGTTATATATTAAATTTTTATCATTTATTTTTTTTTCTATAATTTCTTGTTTTTGGTTGAAATATTTTTTTTTTGTGAAATGATTTTTGGTTGAAATATATATATATATATATATATATA
>NW_010729074.1:11990075-12012859 GCF_000365185.1 Nelumbo nucifera
TATATATATATATATATTTGTGAAAACTTTAATCATTTTTGAGAAATGTGGACCATATGGGTAAAGTGGGTGGGTTGGGGTGGATGAGGGTCGGAGTGGGTTGTGACCTATTAACAAATATTTTTAATGGATCAATTGTGGGTCAAAATGGGTGGGTTAGTCAACCCTCACCCAACCACCCATTTGCATTCCATTCAATACCTTTGTCATTTTATTGGATATTCGGCATTCCCGTGCATGGGCACCGATAATACATAGGTGGAACACGTGATTTTTGTGGAGGCGCCTTATGTGAGGAGCAGATCCGGTCTCCCCTCGGAACGGGATCTGCTCTTCACATTTGGGCGCCTCACATGCACATCCACAGTGCATTGGAAATATCTCTTATAAATAATAATTTATAATAATGAGAGGTGCTCTCAATGAATGGTAGGATGTGTTTGTGAGACGCTTTATGTGAGGAGAAGATCTGGTCTCCTCTTGGAATGGGATCTGTTCTTCACATTTGGGTGCCTTACATGCACATCTACCGTACATTGGGAATATCTCCCGTGAATAATAACTTATAAGTACGGAAAATGTTTCCGATAAATGGTAGGATATGCGTGTGAGGAGCAGATCCGGTCTCCAATCCCTCATAGATTGTTCCTTCAGGCAAGTTCAAATCAATTAAAACAGGAGTAAATGGCCTGGAGAGAGAGAGAGAGAGAGAGAGAGAGAGGATGAGAGATCTAATTTTTTTCGATAGATTGATAAATAGAAAGTTAGAATCTCTGTTTTGGTGATGGGATCTGCTCCTCACAAATGGGTGCCTCACAGGCACATCCATCATGCATTTGAGAATATCTCCCATGAATAATAACTAATAAGTACGACGTACGGGAGATATTCCCAATGTATGATAGGATGTGCGTGTGAGGCGCCTGTAAGGTGTCTGGTGTGAGGAGCAGATCCGGTTTCCCTGTTTTATGGATTAGAGAAGAATAACGAAAAAAAATGGTGATACTCAAAGAGAAACGGGATCTGCTCCTAACACAGAGGCGCTTCACATGCACATCCACCGTGCATTGGAAACATCTCATAATAACTTATAAGTATGGGAGATATAAACAATGCATGGTACGATGTACATGTGAGGCACGAGTGAAGCGCCCTGTGTGAGGAGCAGATCCGATCTCCATAAAAGAACAAAGCCATTATTTTTTATAGACTGAGAGAATGGAGGAGAGAGAAGGGAGAAGACTAAGACTAGAAAAAAGAAAAGTTAAGTACAAATTTAGAGGAGTGCAGTATAATTTTCATTTTTTGGATTCTAGAGCCCATCCCCATCTTACCCATACGCCATACCTCCACCCCAACAACGGGCTTCACGCCCGGCCCACGTGGGATCGGATGGGGGTAATATTTAAATCTAATACTTTTTTCAATTGGATTTTACTTGCCCCATCCGAATCCGATCCAATGAGATGTGGGATCGGGCTGCGAAATTTCAGGTATCTTTTGTAACTTGGATAACCCTACTATTTGTCCTTCCATATAATTCAAAAGGAAATCAATTATAATTGGTTGACCCAACCAAATTGCTTACCAAACATAGCCCTATCTTGTATTTAACTTCAGATTTGTATAACCTTGTTCTAGCAGACTGTGTAGGACCTCTTTTTAGGTCTATATAATTCATCCCTTTTCATTCCCCTAAAAAAGGTCAAACATGCCTTGATCTTGAATTTAATGGGCCTGTGCAACTTTTCTTTGATGACACGCTTGTGCTTGGCCCTTCAAGAATCTCGAGATATACTCTATAATTGAACTAGTGTCCTTCCCGTTGTATGAACAAGATTAAAGTTGTATGTACACCAATTTAACTAGGTTTATCGGAGTTCTAAACTGGGTTCTTCTTGAATAATCGATGCTAATAATGTATAACAGTGGCTCCATTTTTTCATCAAATTTGCTAATTAATATATTCATCCTATTTAATAAGCTTCAAGACTAGTAGGACAATTATTAGCTAAACCCAAATCAAAAGACAAATGATGTTACAACCACAACAAGCAATGGATGCAAAATATCTATTGTTTTGTTGTGATAGGTTGATAGATGAACTATGTTGGATAACTTCAGCCCTAGGTGCTCTACGATAGATTCAACCATATTCATCTACCCATACAAATGAACCCCTATATTTACCCCTAATTGGGCAACATAAAAGCCATTGCCCATAATTAGTTTTCATCATAGCCATATGTAGTGTCATCTCCCATTTAATACAAGAGCAGTTTGGTAAAAACATTTCATCAATCATTTTTACATAGATAACTTGCATAGTAAACTTCCAATGATGAACAACATGTGAGCATATAAACACACAAACTTAAAATAGATAAAGTAGTAAAGAAGTTCAATCCATAACAAATATAAACACCATTATAGTTTAAATTCCAACATCTTCATGATCTGAATCCTAACATCAGGTTTCACATGTTTTGGCATAACCTACAAATTTGGTCTCTAACCATATCCATCTCTCTACTTGAACCCGATGCAGTCGTAGTGTTCTCTTCACCATCATCATCGCCATCCGAACCATCATCATCATCATCATCTAAGTCATTTTCATAACCCTTTGCACACCTGTCTATGTGTTTATCCTCGCACACCTCTCATTTTATGAAGTTGCATATTATAAAACATGCCATTACAAGAAGTCGTTAGAAGTCTAATTGATAACATGACAAGTTTTTCATGAAGGGGGATTTACCTTTCAAGATCTGAAAGCAACGTCGAATGACATTACGCAGTGAAGAATGAGTATTGTTGTAAAGGTTTTCCTTCGATCTAAATCTTCTGCATTGTCCCCTGAATTCACTAAGATAGTATCGTTCGCTAGAAAATGGGGCAAGGAAACCGGGAGCATTAGCATATCTAGAATCAATAAGGTAGTATTTCCCTGCATTGAACTCTAGATGTGAGTACACATAAATGATGAAGACAACTAATGAAGTGCAATTCTAAGGAATGTCTACTTCATTTGGAGGTGGCTTGGGAAACTCTACATTTGGCCTATTAAGTGCTTCCGCCAATATTCTTGAATCATGCATTGACCCTTCCCATCCCATGTATACAAAGGTAAAGAATATATCAAAATCACAAATAGTCGAAATATTTGTCTTATAAACCTTCTCCCTTCCTCTATACAGCATTTGTTCAACGACTAGGACACTTGTTGATACATGTATACCCGTCTCTAACCCCCACACAATCCTAGTCATAATTATGAACATTGTTAGAACAACAAATGTGGAGAGAGCCTAAGTCACTATAGGCTAAGAAGTGTAGTTACCTTGAACATTGAGTAATATCTCTTAGATTTCCTAATAAATGGTTGAACTTCGATGAATGTAGGTGGCCTTATGAGCTCATTCCATATTTTGCAAATTCCATACACAACTTTCTGTACATGTGTATTAATGGTCCATGATGAATGCTGGAACCGCTCAACCATCAGGTGGTTCCTCTCATTATGACCAATTGTGAGGAGGAAGAATGCAAGTGACTCCTCAACAATGGTATCCCCTCATCATAAATAGAGTGGCAAGGTTTTTTAATACATATCGTTCCATCCTAAACGAATTGTAGCATCTATTTGTGTGTTCTAATTGATTCAAGACTTCTGTCCACATATAAGTATGTCCGGTCAAAGAAGAAATCATGCAACACTGCCTTCTTGTTTGTGGACAATACAAGTGTAGTCTGTAGGAAGTCATAACGAAGTTTATTATTTCCTCGTCGTCTAAGTATGAATCAATAATATACCTTTTTCATTGACATTGATGAGGATTCATAAAATATTGTTGCATGAAGAACTACAATATTATAAGTAATGAAATCAAAATAAACATCATACACTATGATTACAACTAGCATATATAATGTAAATACTAACATGTAACAAAAAAAATGTTATCAGCCTTTGCAAATGTCATCATCCAAAACAAATGGAACTGCATGTAAGCATAAGAGGTCATCACCCATTACTAAAATAAAATAAAAAAAGAGACCATTAGTCTAAAATGCGTTCATTGTCGACCAAGCACAAAAAAAAGGTCTTCTATAAATTAGGGGTTCGATGGCTTATCATCCAATCCATGGAGCCAAAAACTCCTAATCCAAGGAGGAATAGCAAGGAAAGTGTTCCTCCATTTCTCTTCCATAAACAAGTTGGTTGCCTTGAAATAGCAAGTTGGAGATAAATTCTCAACCTTAAATATGGAATTAAGGATTTCAATACATTCCTCTATTTGCTCATTCTCACGAGTCTTGTCAAGTCTCTCCCTTTCTGGGGTTCTTTCCTTCTCCATTTCTCAAACATTTGCCTTTTCTACTTCTATCATTATTTCCCTCTCTACTACAATTTTCTTCTCCCTTTCCATTTCATGTTGCGTATCGAGATCCCGTGAGCTTTCATTTTCTAAGATTTCAAGTAACTTCTTATTGATTTTTACCCATGAATTAATCATTAAATCAAGTCCAGGTGGAAGACATTGTTTCTTCCCTTTCTTCATGCTAGTGGATGGTTTGCCAACTTTCCTCTTAAGATCTGACATCTCCTACGGTCCGGCAAGTTCAAATAACCATAAGTTTTATAAAGAACAGAGTTCACACATGAGGATCATGTCGATACCAAACAATAACAGAATGGACTAGACAAATGAGAAACTAATCCTTGGACTAGACAATGGCCATATTAAAGAAGTTTCCCCATGAAAAATAGAACTATGATCCTAAAAACTAAAAAACATTACAACACCTGCTCTGGCGATGGAGAGTGGAATCGCCTACATGTCACCATTTTTCAAAAAAACGCCCACGACACCAAACATCCCCTAAATTAAGTTCCGATTGATGGAAGTGTTTGATGAAGATGGGTATATATACTCATGAGTCATGAAATCTAAACACCCTGATCTTACTGTATGTGTATACTCTCCAAATTAAGTTTTGTACTAGTATAATTGGTTATTTAAAATCTGACCGGGTGGCAATTCCTAACTAAGCTAGAATCTGTACAAATATGTACATTGCAAATTTGTATTTGTATTTATGCTGCACATTATTTATATTTGTACAATTTAAAGGTAAGAGAAGAATAGATCCTATTTGTATGCAATGGGATGAGTTTCCTTAGGCTCAGTTTGAAAGGAGTGCAAATATAAATATATATAGTATAAATACATACAAATTAATACAAAATACATAATTTTGCACTCTACATATTTGTATTTGTATTCTTTCCAAACTGTGCCTTAATGTCTTTTTCAGGAATTCCACAATACTAATTTATTCATGGTTGTTGGCTTGGCAAAGGATATCGAAGTTATTCACTCTTGAAGGTGTCTCCCAACAGACACAGTGGACGAGCCTTTTTCCCATGAACACTATAACTGTAACTGTATTTGTAAATCAATAAAAAGGGTAAATTATAAAGACCCCCTGTACTGTGGGGTTTATGACAACGACCCCCATGAATTTTGTTTTGCAACAAAGACCCCCTGTACCGATTTTCCAAAAACTAATAATATCGGTTCAATCTGAAAAAATAAGCCCACAATTCAGTTGTGACTACTTCCTGCTTGCACAAACAAAGAAAATTTTGTGACACCTTGATTTTTCCTAAAATAAAGACAAAAAACATGTTTATCGCTTAGCTTATACATCGTACTTTTTGTTTCCCAAATTGAAACTAAAAAACATGCATCATCATGTTCCATTATGTACTGCAAAATTTGTTTTTCTTGAAAATTATAATTTTTGATGTTGTTAAAACCATCAATAGTTTTTAAGTTTTTACTCCTCAAAACCAAAAAATGCAGTAATAGAACTTGTTTTGTATTTTTACTTGACGTGAAAATTTTAAAAACAAATCAAATCAAAGACATTACTATTGTATATATTACCTTCTATCTACGAAAATCGGATCTGCTCCTCACACCGGACGCCTCACAAGTGCCTTACACGCACATCCTACTATGTATTCGAAACATCTCTTATACTTATTAATTATTATCATGGGAGATGTCCCCAATTCACAGTGGATGTACCTGTAAAGCGCCCATTTGTGAGGACCAGATCCCGCTTCCTATGTATACACTCACCAGTCACCACCAGCACAAAGCAAAGCTCCGCGTATATAAGGGTTAATTATATTGTAGCATGGGCATTACGGTTAATATGTAGAAGATATCACTCGGTTGGGCCCACATAATATTTTAGTTACCATTGGAACTTTCACAAATTTTCAGACTTCCAATTTCTCAGTTGGATTTATTTTGCTGGAGTCCGGTTAATTAGCTTGTAAAATCAACTGGTTTTCACAAGATAATTGAGAAACAGCCTCTAGCTTCGTGTGATAGGGACCTGGTGTGATAAAGTGAAGGACATGCCAATTCAAGGAGCTTGGATCTACTTTTTTTTTTTTATTGTTTATCATTTAATTTGTATAGCCCAAAAATCTTAGAATTGAACTTTTTTCTTTCCATCCTACCTATTTTCACTCTTCTTCTCTTCCTTCCTTCCCCCAAATTTACTGGTTTTCTTCTGTATGAATTCTTTGAATACAAAAATTGATATTTGCGTCCCCTTGTTAGTATGGTTGTGATTATTTAGGTGATCTCCGACACTCTATTAAGTCTCCCCAAGTCAGATAACAGATTGAGGAGTCTTAACATAATACTGTAATAATTATTTGTCTTAATAAAGTCATAATGATTACTTGCTAAAAACACTAGTGGCCAAAAGAGGGGGAAATCAAATCAAATAATTCATTTAACTTTTATTTCAAATCTATTTTTTTTTGTTAAAAACTATTGAAAAAGTCAATAATTTATTGACTCGGGTGATCGAACTGTCAATTTGTTGACCCGTTCAACAGTTTTTGACAATTTTTTATTTTTAATTATTTTTTTATTTGTTTGTCAAAACGGGTCATCCGTTGAACCGAATGATCGAACCATTAACCCGGAAATCAGTGGCCAGAACAGTTCTATTTCTAAGTCGTTCTTTTAAAATGTCGCTTGTATTGTTGAAATATGCCAGTATTCAAAGTAGAATGAACACATACCCAACACAGATATCTAGGGGCGAACATTTGGTTTATTCGGTTAAAAATCAAACCAAATAAACCAAAATTTTTGAAACTGAAATAATTAAAAAAAAACCAAAACTGAAACTGATTTACAATAAAACCGAAATAACCAAACTAAAATTTTCGATTAGAAACCGAATTTAGTTATTATATATTATAACCTATAATATATATATATATATATATATTATAAAATTTAATTTCATTATAATACATTATATATATTATATCAATATATAAATATATAACATATTATATATTATATATTATATAATGAATTTTTGCTAATTCAGTTTTTTCGATTAACCGAATTTCTAAATCTGAAAACTGAAACCGAAAATCGAAATTGCTAAAAACCAAATTAACTTAATCAAATTACCCAAAAACTAAACTAAAAAAACCAAAACCGAAATTTGTCCTCAGGCTACGTTTTCATACAATGTGTCAATGTATAACAGCTATTTATCCTCAGGCTACGCTTCATACAAGATTATAGAACAGCATAGAACAATTAGACAAAAGTTTAGAAAATTAATTAGAAGTAAAAACATCTTAGTTGTCAATTAGTATGAATCTTTGACTTGCTTTGGAATTGATGGATTGGATTCTTTTAATTGAGCTATTGAAGTGTTCTGGTTGCTTTAAGAAAACTAGTAGGTTAGAGGTTATGGGAGGAAGGAAGAGAGGATGAGGAAGAGATGAAGAGTGAAAATATGATGGAAAGAAAAAAAAAAAAAAACATTCAATTTTATCCTTCTGGGATTCTTGGGCTATACAAATTAAACGATAAATAACAAAAAAATAAATTAATAGTAATGTTAGTCTAACGGTGAGCTCTGTTTAAGTAAGCCATACATGAGAAAACCACCATCTGTGCAAAGAACAGGTGGCGATCAATCATTGGGTCTACAGAAAAGTCAGAACAGGTGGCGATCCAATTTCCCATTCAAGGAAGTTGTATGGTCACATTTATTCCAATGTCGTAAACTCCACATTGATTTCTACTTACAAGCAGTTTTCTTTCTTTCGAACAAACTTTCAAGATTTTTCTTTAAAATTTAGATATAGTAATTAAGAGAATAAAAATCAATAGCATATAAGAATAATATGAAGTAATTCAAAAGTAAATGAAGCGAAATAAACAAAACTTGTAAAATTAAAAAGCTCAAGTAGTGAATGCATTATGGCATAAATTGTCAAAGTTCAAACTGGAATCAACATGGTAATAGGTTAAGGGGGCGTTCCACAAGATTAAACCATCAGATTTCAAAACTTAAAAAAAAAAAAAACAAAAACATGTTCTGAAATAAAAAATATGTTTTTAAATTTTCTAAAAAAATTGTTCTTATTTTAAAAATGATTATTTGAAAAGTTTCAAAAAATATATATTCTTTTTTCAAACAATATCAACTTATTTCTCTTTGAAGACAAAAACAGAGTTCAAGAAATTGTTTTTTTTTTTTTTTCTCTAATGTGGTGATTTGAAATGAAAACAATAAACATTCATGTTGTAGAAAATCCCCTAACTGTCCAGTCTTGAAGAAATTTTAATTTATATTTAACAAATTTTGGTCCCTCAAATCATTTCTAACTAGTTCAACCCATGTCCTTTTGGTCTAGCCATTGTCATTCCTGTACCCTTGTAATAGGTCAATTCTTATTATTGGTTGTTATAGATAGTCTTGTGGAATATGTATAGGGGGCGTTCTTCTTTTGTATTCTGAGAGCGGGAAAACCGTATTCTTTTTTCAGATTTATTTGGAGATCAAGGAAAGTTTTAAGTTTATTAAATAAATTTTTCATCTAAGGGAAAAGTCACTAACATGGGACAAAAATACCTCTTTTAATAACGAATTTTTATGGCTAAAATGGCTATTGTCTTATTTACTTGAAAATTAAAAGAATATAGGTATATATCTTTCCTGGAAAAGCGAACCACAAAGCAAACATGGCTCATGCTGCTCAATCCGAGGTAGTACACGAACCGAGGAAGGCGATTAGATAGTCCTTGTTGGCAGGGTGGGGCTGAGCTACAAGGACGAGGCCGTGCTTCAAGATCTGTGATCAAGAAAACAAAAATCAGAGACCCGAGGATTTATCCGCAGGTAAGAACTCCAGTGCTCAAGTCAGTAGGTGGTAGTAGGATGGTCAGGCCGAGCTATAAGGATGTCGGTCCTAGCTAAGTAGTTGTGTAGGTCTTAGAAGTCGGGATCCCTTACCTTAAGCATGGAGTGCCTTTTTATAGCCAAAGATCCGTGTTCTGGTCGGATTGGGCTTTCGGGGTTGTTGGGATGAGGTTAGCCGCCGAGGTATTCGGGATAGAGTCACATTCCCCAGTGGAGTCGTCTTCCTTATTCCTCTTTATCCATGGTTGTGCTCATCCACGTGACGTGTAGTTGATATGGCTGAAAAGAAAAGACGGGGGGCCACTACAATAGCGTAGCTCGGCCGGTCTATGCCAACGTGGCTGAGCTAGCCCAACGTTGCTGAGCTAGCCCAACGTGGCCGGGCTACGCCGACATGGTAGAGCTGTGCCGTCGTGTCCGACTTAGGAAGATGTGGCAGGGCGATAGTTGGGTGGCCATGTGTCTCCCGGGACCATCTCAGTCATGACCTGATCACCACTCCCCTAGTTCTGAAGTCGGGGAATGAAGTCTCCTAGGTTCATTGCCTGGCTGAGGAACTTCCGAGTATGCGTCTCATTCGTGTCGTGTTGGTCGTTGCCGAGGTGTCCTTCGATCATCGACTGCAGAACTTAAATTAGAACCAAAATTTTGGTTCCCGAACCACTCCCCCAGTTCTGTTGTCGAGGAGGGGGAATGCTTGGCCAGGCCATTGCATGGATTAGCCGAGGATTTGCGTTGAAGGTTGGACAGGTACAGCGGGTCTCTGCGTCGAAGGTTGGACCGCTGCGGTAGTTGAACCGGTGCAATTATTGGGTGTAACTATTGCCTATCGAGGGTGTTGCTTTGGTTTCTAAGGCTTCCTCATGCACGTTATTGGTTGCATCGGTTGGCCTTCCGATGTGTTGTTAGGGGTGCTTCATCTGTATCATTGATCTATCCTCGATCCGTGCCCTTGATGGCTATAAAAGGGAAAAGGGGTCCCCCCCTTTCCATCCTTAGTGTCACTTGCAAGAGTTTGGCATCCACTACTCGGTAGATTCGTCGATCACATAGCTCGGTAGATAGCTCGACAAATAGCTCGGTAGCTTTCGTTCTTTGGCTCCGCAAATTGCCCGGTATGCCCTCTTCATCTCATCGGTCCTCTTCCTCGTCTGGGTCCTCCAATTGTTCTTGTTCCAACTCTTCTTGTGGCTCGACCTACGAGCCTGAGCTGAGAGACTTTGTGTCTGTTGAAACCGAGGAAGCTGATGCTGGTCCCTTTGGGATGGAGACAGAGCTTCTTCTTCGGGCAGGTCGACGTCGACGGTTTGGTACCACGCTCGGCGTCTTGACGCCCGGGGATATGGCTCCGATCCGAGCTACGTATGCCATTCCTACGGAATACCAGATGAGGTCTCCGCTGCCCGGAGAGATGGCTACTGATGCTCAGCCAGGTGAGCTTTGCGTTTATGAGCACAGCTTGGAGGCTGGGCTGGGGTTCCCGTTGATCGAGGGGTTTGTCGAGGTGCTAAACTGGTACAGGGTGTTTCCGATGCAGCTGATGCCAAACTCCTTTAGATTTTTGCTCGGCCTCATGTCCTATTGTGCGGTCCGTGATATTGATTTGACCTTGGGGATGGTGAGCTTTATGCTCCAGCTAAAAACACCACCAGCAAGGGTACTACTCGTTCTCCACCCAGCAGAACATTCGGTCATTGGTCGGAGCCCCTTCTGTTGTAAAGCACTGGAAGGAGTCGTTCTTCTTTGTGCAAATCCCCGGGGGTCTCCCTTTTCCTGTCGAGCTGTGGAGACCGAGGATGTCTTTACCGCAACCCCAATGGTTAGCACTTACTTGGGAGGATAGGTCGGCCCTGAGCATGATCCACGAAGTCAACGTTATGGCATAGACATGCTCGGAGATGCTGATGCTTGTCGGGCTGATGGAGTGGGTGGCCGGTCTGTTTCGTTTACTTCTGTTTGCCGATCTGACTTTATCTTGCCATCTTTGTACTTATCTTGGGCCTTCTATGTTGCAGGTGCGAGCATTGCCAGCGAGGAAAACATTGTTCATCGGATGAAGGCGCTCCGACAAAGGCAAGAACGAGCTGGTGTGCAACCGAAGGCTCGTCCCGAGGCGGATGAGCGGCTACAACCCGAAGATAGGGCGGCCCGTTAGCGAAGAAGGGTTCGACAATGAGAGGCCGAGGAGGATGACATTGTTGTGGTTGACCCTGAAGGGGTCCGTCGTCCTGCTGGTACGCCGGTGACTGAGGCATAAAGCAGTTCAGGTTTGTATGTGCCGAGGTAGTCGATTCGCATGGACAACAATCTGGAGATACCCGGGGTTCCCGAGCAGTTACAGTAGGGAATCATGACCATGTCTATAGATCGGGAATCGATTGGGGTTGATAGTGGAGCATTGGAGTGTGCTCTTCTTCGGTCTGTTGCACAAGTAAATCCTCTTCCTTTTCGATGTACTTATCATATTTTATTTGTCTATAGAATGCTTGTGTGGCAGTTGCTCTGGTTGATCGTCTCCAGGATGCTCGATCGTCGTACGAGCGGGAACATTTTGAGTATCTATGGCAGAAGGCCCAATTGGCCGAGCTCTAGGCTGCTGGGGAGCGGTCAACCAAACAGGAGAGGGAAGTGGCCGAGCTGAATGCGCAACTTGGTCTTGTCTGGGAAATGAAACAGGAGATCGCCAAGCTCGAGGCTGAGCGGGACAGGCTAAGGCAGGAGGCTGTCGAGGAAGCCATCATCGAGTACAAGTCGTTGGAGGAGATGCAACTACACATGGATGAGTACACCGAGGCCTCCTTTGTGGCTGGGTTCAACCTTTTCCGACGAAGGATCCTTCGACGTCACCTAGAGTTGGACAAGGAGTCGCAGGGCTAGGACGCTTTTGACCAAAATTCTCCGCAAGGGTCCGTTGAGGGAGTTGAGGATGAGGACAAAACTGTTGTTGACGCTGCTACTTCTGCCACCGAGGATTAATCAGCGTCCTCATATGTTCATTACTCCTATTGTTTTGGTGTTGTGTTTTTTTATTGGCTCGGTATGTCAAGCCTTAAACGATTGTAATAGACCGTCTTAAGTTGAATATAAGCTCCTCTTCATGTTGACTACATATATGCCTCTTGCTGTTGTTGCTATACTTATGCGTGTGCATTTTTTTTAGCCGTAGCATGCTCAGCCGGGCAATTACGCGTGTCGAGACGAGCTACGCCGCCGCCTCCTGTTACTTGTACCATTTTTCTATTGCTAGCCCGGGTGAGGCTGATTGGTCACGGTAACCTCGCTCAGCCTCCTATTACGTCGCGGCCTCCTGTTACTTTGCGCTTCTAGTTCGTTAGCCGAGGTATGGCTGGCCGAGGCCTAACCGGCCCTTCTATGGCCCGACGTGCCCCACCTCGCGTCGAACGAGGTTACCGTGGGCCGAGGTGTAGCTGGCCGGGCTATGCCTTGGCGCCCCCAGTCTTTTGCTGACCGAGGTTTCCGTTGATCGAGGTGTAGTTGGCTTGACTATAACTTGGCATCCCAGTCTTGTGCTGATCGAGGTTGTCGTTGGCCAAGGTGTAGTCGGCCGGGATATGCCTTGGTGTCCCTTGTTCTGTGCTAACCGAGGTGTCGTTAGCCGAGGTGTAGCTTGGCCGGGCTAGGCCTCGATGTTGTTGTCTTGTGTTGACTGAGGTGTCGTTAGCCGAGGTGTAGCTCGGCCGGGCTATGCCTCGATGTCATTGTTTGAGATCTTTCGGTTTCCGAGCTCTCAGCCATGGGACGCTCAATTTCTGGTCTCAGGAGCCATTGGAGCCCTTCTAGGGCTAGCCATTTCTCAGCTAGCTCGGCCATTAAGTCGGCGCTAGTGCGGAAATCCTCGACCGCCCTTAGGCCTTTGTGGGAGAGGGCATTCTTCCTCCACGTTTAGGCTCACCCGTTGGTAGCTGAGTCGGGTAGCTTGCTTGGCAATGTGCTGCCGAGCTTGGAGTAATAGGCTTAGTCATTTCGGGAATCAGCGGAGTCAGCTCGGTTAGCAGTGTGACTTAGCATGTGTGTGTAGTGTGTGTAGTGGCCGGGGGCGCGCCTCTAGATTGAAGAAGTAGATTAAAAGAAGACTTTCATTGCTTATGGGTCTACTGGTAGTACATCCTGAAGTTTCCCGAGTTCCAACTCCTCGGAATTGGTCAACTTTCGATGTCTTCAAGTCTATAAGTGCTCAGTCCAAGGACTCTGGTGACCCTATATAGTCCTTCCCAGTTCGATCCGAGCTTCCCTTCTCCTGGCGTAGGTATAATGACTTTGCGCTGAATGAAGTTGCCTGTCTTGAATTCGCTTCTTCTTACCCTAGAATCGTAATGCCGTGCCATCTTCTTCTATTGTGCAACCATCTTCACTTGTGCTCGGTCCCGAGCTTCTTCTACTAGGTCCAACTCTGCGTGTAGATCTTCGTCATTCTGTCTCTCGTCAAAGAGCTCGGCCCGTAGAGTCAGGGATCCTATCTTCATGGAGATGATGGCTTCAGCACCATAGGCCAGACTGAAAGGGGTCTCTCTAGTGGCAATCTGCGGGGTTGTTCTATAAGCCCAAAGAATGCTCGATAGCTCTTCAACCCATCTTCCCTTGGCCAGATCCATGCGTGTTTTCCAGCCATGCCGATAGCTCTGAGGTCGGTGTACCACGGAAGTCCGATGATCGATCCTTAGGTCAGCACATAAGGCCTCGAACTTCTTGTCGGTGAACTGGGTTCCGTTGTCTGTGAAGAGCACGCGCAGGATATCGAAGTGGCAGATGATTCCCTACCAAAGGAAGTTCCGAGAATTGTGGGCAGTGATGCACGCCAGGGCTTCGGCTGCAACCCACTTCATGAAGTAGTCCAATGCTATGAGAAGGAACTTCTTCTGCATAGCCACGGTGGGGAAGGGGCTGAGGATGTCCATTCCTCATTGGGCAAATGGCCATGGGCTAGCGACTGGTCTCAAAGGGGCCGTAGGCTGGTGATGTAGATTAGAGTGATGTTGGCAACTATCGCATCTCCAGGCTAGCTGGGTAGAATCCTGCTTCATCATCGGCCAGAAATACCCCTGTCGGAGATCACTCGCCGGGGTGATCTCCGCAAATGCCCTCATGTATTTCCCTAAGGACGTAGTCTACCTCGGTTGTGGAGAGGAACCTCAAGTAGGGAAGTGTGTGAGAACGGCTGTAGAGTTGACCCTATATCAAACAATACCTAGTTGCTCTGAGTTGGAGTCTTCTTGCTTCTACCCGATCTTTAGGGGAGGTGACCTCTCGAAGATACTCAGTTATGGGGTCCATCCAAATTGAGCCATGTTGCACTAGGAGGATGAGGATGGCTGATGGTACGAGGCTCGGCTGAGCTAGCATGTCTAGCTGGATGGTTGAGTCGAGGTTGGACTGCGGTGAGCTGGTGAGCTTTGAAAGGGCGTCGGCTTGAGCCTTCTCGGCCCGAGGGATTTGCTGGATTTCGAAGTGCTCGAGCCACTGAATGAGCTCCTGCACCTTCTGTAGGTAGCTTGCCATAGAGGGGGTCCGAGCCTCAAACTGGCCATGGATTTGGTTGACCACGAGTTGAGAGTCGTTGAAGGCCTCGACCCGTCGTGCCCCGAGGTCTACAGCAAGGCGGTGCCCAACAATCAGGGCCCCATACTCAAACTCATGGAGGGTCCATGCTAAGGGCAATGGTGGGTCCATGCCCTGCTTGTACGACGGTGCCGCTGCTTGTCTGGGCCGAAGAGGATAAGGCCGGTGCCGCTGCCCTGCTTGTACGACGAGCCATCAACATGGAGGGTCCATGCTAAGGGCAATGGAGCAGGTTCCTCCACAGTAAATGTACATTCTGCGATGAAATCTGCCAAGTCCTGGGCTTTGGTTGTCAACCGGGGTGCGTACATGATGTCGAATTCACTCAGTTCCATGCTTCATTTGACTAGGTGGCCCAACACTTCCGGTCAATGTAGCACCTGCTTGAGGGGTTGGCTGGTGAGTACTCGGATGTTGTGGGCCTGGAAGTAGGGTCTAAGTTTTCTGGTTGCGGTGACAAGAGCTTGAACCAACTTCTCGAGATTGGAGTACCGGGTCTCTACGCCGTTGAGGACCTTACTGGTTTAATAGAATGGTTTCTGTACTCGATTTTCTTCTTTAACTAATATCGAGCTTATGACCTCATCCCTGGCCGAGAGGTAGAGCAATAGTTCGTCTCCTGGGCTCGGCTTAGTCAAGAGGGGCGGCTAGCTTAAATACTGCTTTTATTCCCAGATAGACTGCTCACATTTCTCCATCCACTAGAAGTCCTTTGGCCATTTGAGAGCTTTGTAAAGGGGAGGCATCGGTCCGTGGATTTGGACATAAACCTATAGAGAGCGGTTATTCTCACGGTGAGCCGTTGCGCTTCTTTGTGGGTCTGGGGGGATGGCATGTCAAGAATGGCTTTTATCTTCTCCGGGTTTGCTTCGATTCCTCTCTATGTTAGTATGAATCCTAGAAACTTGACGGAGCCAACCCCGAAGGCGCATTTGGTCGGGTTCAACTTCATCTTGTACTTTCTATGTGTGTCGAAGACTTCGTGGAGGTTGGCTAGGTGGTGCCCGACCTTTTGAATATCTCATTCCTACCAAGCTATTCTTTGAATATCTCGTTCATCAGCCGCTGATAGGTAGCGCTGGCGTTTTTTAGGCCAAAGGGCATTACCTTATACCAGTACATGCTGCGATCAGTGATAAATGTCGTTCGCTCTTGGTCGTCCGGGTCCATTCGGATCTGGTTGTAGCCTGAGAAGGCATCCATGAAACTTAGGAGCTCATGTCCTACTATTGCATCGACGAGCTGATCAATCCAAGGTAGGGGAAAGCTGTCTTTGGGATAGGCCTTATTTAGGTCGGTGAAGTCGATGCAGATCCTCCACTTTCCATTGGGCTTATTCACCATCATTATGTTGGCCAACCAGTCAGGGTATTTGACTTCCCTAATGAAGCTGGCATCGAGCAACTTCTGTACCTCCTCAGCGAGCACTTGCCACCGCTCTGCGGCAAAGTTTCTCTTCTTCTGTGTCATAGGTCGGTAATGGGGGTCGACGTTCAGCCAATGTGTGATAACTTTTGGGTGGATTCCAGGCATGTCTTTTGCTGACCAAGCGAACACGTCGGCATTGTTCCTCTCGGAGGTGGTCGCCTAGCAGGGAACCAACTTGGATCATCTTTTCGGGGTCTTCTTCAAACAAGGGGACCTAGACGAGGTCTTCGACAGGTTGGTTGTGTTGTGCCTTTACCTCATTGCGCAGGTCATATGCTTCTGCCATCTATGTCTCGGTCACTGGGCATGGTCCTCGGTAGGATAACCGATAGCAATCTCGTGTTGTTTTTTGATCCCTGCGCGCCACCCCTATGCCATACCTAGTTGGAAATTTCAGGGTGAGGTGGTATGTTGAGACTACTGCCTACAGGGCATTGAGGATCGGCCTGCCGAGGATCACGTTGTAAGAGGAGGGGCAACGTACCACGAAGACATCTACCATGGCTGTCACAGTTAGGTTCCATCATCGATCAAGAGGGGAAGAGTTATCCACCAAGTGGGTTGGAGGGACTCTGCCAAAAATCCCATCAAGGGAGTGCTAACTGGTGCAAGCCATTCTCTGGCGATGCTGAGCTCTTTGAACGCATCTTCAAACAACACATTGGTGGAATTCCCTGTGTCAATTAGGGATTTGCCGTAGCTCGAAATTGGCCAATTCGGAGGTCACGACCAAGGCGTCGTCATGCGGTGTCTGGACTCCTCGGAGGTCGTCATCAATGAAGGTAATAGACGTGTTGCGCCTCCTCCCGTGACCTCAGTCGTCAACCTCGCATAGCTAAGCATATCTTTTCCTTTCCAAGCTGCTTTCCCCTCCAGAGGCGCTTCCACCCGATATCACATGGATAACACCGACTGGGGGCCATGGGGCGGAGGCTTCCAAGCTTTTTTCGCTCTTCTTTCCTCATGTTCTAACTTCTCCGTTTTGTCTACAAAGTCGCTGAGATAATCGTGCCAAATTAGATCTTCGATATGGTTGCACAGGTCGAAACAGTTCTCTGTATCGTGGTCGTGGTCCTTGTAGAACTCGCAATATTTGTCTCAGTTCCTCTTGTTGCTTTGCATCTTCATCTTCTTGGCCACCTGATATAGTTGCGGTCGCGGATTTGTATTAGGACTTCAGATTGTGAGACATTAAGCGGTGTGAAATTCCGATAAGTCGGCGGAGGGATGCGAGGCCTATGGTCGGTTCGGTGATCTTTCCTCTTGGTGTCTCTGTCTGCCCTCTCGGACTTGCGCTCGTCGTTCTCTCTCCTTTTTCTGTCGGGCTTCTAATTCTCATCTCTAAATTGCATTTGGGCCTCTTCAGCGTTGATGTATTTCTGCGTGTGGCTCATTAGCACGGGCAATATTTGAGGAGGATTCTTGGAGATGAAGAAGTTGAATAGAGAGGGGTGGAGTCCGTGTTGTTTGGCCGTCACTGCGACTGATTGATTTAAGTCCTTGACTTGAACTGCTTCTTTGTTGAATCTCGCCAGGTAATCCCTAAGGGACTTCGCCTTTCTTTATCGAACTTGCATGAGGCTAGCCATGGTTTTCCAATGCTTCTGACTTGCTGTGAACTACACTAGGAACTGGTTCTCTAGTTGTGCCCATGACACAATAGACCTCGACGGAAGGGAGGAGTACCATGCCAAGGTCGGGCCTTGAAGCATGGTAACAAGGGCTTTGCACATCAGTCCCTCCGACGCACCATGTAGCATCATCCGAGCTTGGAGCACCGTGATATGGTCGAAGGGGTTGAAGTTGGGGGCACACCATCCGGCGAGGGTACCTCGTCCACGATGTCTTGGACAAAGTGTGGCTCCTTGGTGATATGTGTGGTGGCCTGCACAGGTTGATCCACGGCGGGGATTGCGCTCTTAGGGGCGGAAGTATGCTCTAACTGAACTTGATCATGGCATCTCTATTGGCTAGGGTTGTAGTGTGTACGACCTCCTTTTTGGGTTGCGTGGGGTGATCCTTGACTGAACTTGACTCGACAATAGATACCGCGAAGGGCAGCGTCCTTTTGCTGAGCCTTTCTTTGGCGAGGATACATATTGACTGGTTTGTCTAGTTACGGTGATCCCGTCTGCGAGAACGGGCTGTGGCGGTGGGCCTTCGGGTCATGTCCTACCTCATATGCTCAGGTCGTTCTCCCCTTATGTCTATCCAACGCACTTTGGCATCATCGGTCCGAGGATCGTCCTCCGTGCGTGTCGAGGCATGAGGGGCAGCCCGATTGAGTGGTGCAGTAGATCCTAGTGTCTGCATGAATTCAAAGATCCTATCATCCTTTTCCTGCAAGGCTCGGAACTGCGCTTGATCTACCGTGGCTGATAGCTGCGAGACTTCTTAGGGTGGGGAGTGTCGGTTCTCCTGAGTTGGGGAATGGTCAGCTGATCACTCAGGCTGGTTTTTAGGCATCTTGATTGCTTCCTTAATTGTGCGATAAGGAATGAGATTTTTGGGAAAGGCTTTTTATGTCGTTCCCACAGGCGGCGCCAATCTGATGCTACTCAATCCGAGGTAGTGCATGAATCGAGGAAGGCGATCAAATAGTCCTTGTTGGCAGGGCGGGGCCGAGCTACAAGGACGAGGCCACACTTCAAGATCTGTGGTCATGGAAACAGAAGTTAGAGACCTGAGGAGTTATCCCCAGGTATGAACTCCGATGCTCAAAAGTCGGAGTTATCCCCAGGTATGACAATATGATTTTATTTCTTCTAAGTCTTTTACTGACTTAACTCAACATTCTCATTTTTACAACTCATTCCTTGAACATATTATATCCTGATTTCCCAATGCAACAAAGCTGGTCCTACTCTCTAAAATGTCGCAAGGTACACATGAATGTATGGATAATCCAGGAGACTAAAGGTATTATTTCTTTTTTGATTTTCTATTTTATGGAAAAAAGAAACTAAGAAAAAAGTCTCGTTGAGAGTGCTAGAATAACATGTAATAAGAGGAAAGCTATACCATAAATTTGTAAAGTTGACCGAGTAGTGACAAAAACAATAGCTGCATGGCGTTTTGGTGTCAAAGATATCAATGAAAATACGTAAAATGTTTTGGTGATTGAGATATTACTACGCTCTCCAAAAGGTTAAACCTTGGAGACAATTTTATATTTTTATAAGCTTATTGGGAAAGGAGAACGTGTCCGTAGGCCTTTCCCAAGATTGAAGCAGTGGGAGACAGAATGATTTAGTTAGGTGGAAGCTCCAGGGACCATCACACGGAGTTAATAGAACATATGGGACGATGGTGATCCTGTTGCCAAAAAAAAAGTCTTTGGATGAAATCATATATAGTTCTCACTTTTCAGGAATTGATATGCGCCATCTCAATCCTAGTAGTACTTCTACCAAGTTTCGGGTACGACTTACTTGGTACTCAATTGGATATATTAGTGGAAATTTATGGCAAGGTGGCAATTGGCTAATTGGTAAGGTCTCCCATTGGTTGTAAAGAAGACTTGAATCCCACTTTATGCATATGGACATTTATAATATGAGAATGAACTGTAACCAAGGTGTCAACTAGCTTGTAGGTATTTGGTAAAGATTCCAACTGATCTGGGATCGAATCCAAGGTTAGTGAAGGTTGGAGCCTGGATGTGTTTTGGGGTTAGGTTACCGTAGTTGTTAAAAAGGGTAAATTATAAATTAGTATCCTATACTTTGGGGTTAGTCTCGAAAACTACTTGCTTAGTCTAAAATTAGACGTTAGATTGCATGTGGAAGGACATAATTATCTTTCGAATGGCCGAAAGATAATGTTTAAATCCCTTTCTATTGGGATTGAGCACCACTGTTCAATTGATGCCCTAGCCTTTTTGAGAAGAAGTAATGCTTCCCACCAGAGAAGCTAGACGGAAAAACGTCCTTGGAGTGGATGATGTCATTGCCACTAGAGAAGAATTATCCCTTCAATTTATAAGTTATAACAAAGGGGGATTTAGATTGTCACTAGAGAAGATGGATGATTGTTGTTGTCACTCGGGAAAGACAATCGAAGTAAAATGGTCTCAAAAACGTTAAAAATGGCAGTTTTAGTATTTTAGAACAAAAATTAAGTGACATATATTATCACGTAATACAAATAACCGACAGACTTCTAATGGCAATTACTAAATTGGTCACTTTCAAAGTTTGGGTGCTAAAGTAAAACTAACCCCTAAATATAGGTATTAATCTGCAATTTACTCAAAAAAAAAATCACAATCCCTTTGTATAGATACGCGTTCCCCATTATGATACCGGGTCCCACGAAGTTTGTGGCTGAGGTTTAATGCTTGTCCTATGGAAGACAAGTTTTGGGCATAACAGTGTGACCCTTTTCAGTTTTCCTGCTCCCAGTCCTACACTGCCCCAGTGCCCACACGACACTACCCGCAACTGCAAGAATTCCTGTGCACGAGAATTCTGTTCACGTTTATCCTACTCGTACATGGAGAAAATATCATCCTCTGCATAGTATTATGCAGGGGGAGATGTTCTCAATTCATGGGGAGTGATGTATTGTGGGTAGGCATGGACAAGGTTCTTATGGGCAGGAGATCCGGGCTCTCAAAACATTCGCCTCCGCATTGTGAGGGTGAGTGTGAGATATGCAGCTCCACTTTATTGTGGGTAGAAAATCTGGTGTTGTCTCCCAAGTCCCAACAATGTTGGACACCCGAAAGAGCCTTATTCGGCCACACCTACAACATTTATCCACTCATCTGGCCATTAGACCTGTTCATGGGCCGGGCTGGGCTTTCATTCTGTATTAACAGATTTTTCTAAGGCCCAAGCCCGGCTCTCATAAAAGATCAAAGCTCGGGCCCAGGCCCGAGCCTGAAATTTAGCCCACACTGCTACTACTACTGAAGCGGCTGAATAGAGAGAGAGAGAGAGAGAGAGAGAGAGAAATTATAAAGAAAAGAATAATATATAAAATACATATTCTATATTTTATAATATATAATGCTGAGTCGGGCCGGGCTCGGTCCGGGCTTTTTTGACAAATCCCAAGCTCTACCCGAAACATAATCGGGCTTACTGTGTTAGGCCCAAGGTCAGTCCCGCGATCCTAATTACATGACGAAACCCGACCGGGGTGTAGACCGAGTCAGGCCGGGCCATCGGGCTACCCGGCCCAAGAACAGGTCTACTGGTCATGATAGATCCAATAATGACCACTCTCATGAAATGATGTAAGACTGTGAATAGTAATACTCACCACGCATTGTAGTCACATGGCAATTTGTACCTACATCTACATGCCTCAAGGTGTATGTGTATTTCTAGATCCGCAATAGTAGATCCTACCCACAAGATCCACAGTGAGAGAACCCGTTCCAAATAAATTAGTGGGTTGCATAGATAAAATTTAGGGTTGTTAATGGATCGGTTTTAGATTATACCCCGTCCAATCCATAATGAATTTATATTGGATTGGATTGGACTTGGTCCATCCATAATGGATTTATATTAGATTGGGTTGAACGAAAGATAAAAATATATGAATTAATGGATTAGGTTTAAATTAGAATTAATCTAAAATTAAAATAAATTTGAACAGATTGGATGGTCTAAACATTGAATTGAAATGATGCAAAATGGTTTAAAATATTCGTTGGATTAGATTGAATTGGACCTGATCCATTTGTAATAGACTCACATTGGACTGGATCAGACTGGACCAAATCCAATCCAATTGACACCTCTCAAGAATATTTATTTCCTATAACATTTTTTTGATATATGCATTTTGGATACTAGTAATTAAGCACGTGAGAAACTTTTTTCATGTTAATTATTTGAATTTTAGATATATCATAATTAAGATAAAAATTAAAAATTAACAAAAGTAATAATATGACTAAAAATAAACTCAAATGGTTGTAATAAATGCACACGTGCATTGCATGTAAAAATTTTAAATTACAATAACAACTGTTATTATTATTATTATTATTCAATTTTGTACTCCACTAATTTTTGTCATAAAAAAATAAATTTTATTTTAACAAATTATTTTTATTTATTGTGATGAATATATAACATTATAAATGTTACCAAATGCAATAGAATTTTGTACTTTCTCATTGTTTGTGTTTTATATTTTTAAATATTTATTATTCAATTATGGCATCATGAGTTTCTTTGAAAAGTTTGATCATTGACCCACCATCTAGATAAGAAAATAGCTTTACTTTTGGATTTATTTTAAATTATATATCATCTACATTATATAAATAATTTTTACTTATTATACTTAATTTTTTTACATAATTAATATATAATTTTTTATATATTCTTTCGATTACTTTTAATTTTTAATTTTTTAAAGATTTATTATTTAACTATCATATCATCAGTTAAGCCATTTGACCCAAACCACTAACCCACAACCCAAAAAGGAAAATAATTTGATTTCTAGGTTAACACTAAATATTATATTACATTTCCATCATTGAT
>NW_010729074.1:12012989-12035793 GCF_000365185.1 Nelumbo nucifera
CCACAACCCAAAAAGGAAAATAATTTGATTTCTAGGTTAACACTAAATATTATATTACATTTCCATCATTGATAATGAATGTATAATATTAGAGAWGTGCCCAATATTTATTTTATGAATATGTAACATTAGATATGTGCCCAAAATTTTGTATTTTTTGTTATTATTTATATTTTCTATTTTTTAAAATTTTATTATTTGACTATTTACATTTATACGTTGATTTTAACTTTGGCATTCCCTTTTCATCATTAATAAAATTACTTTATATTTCATATGTATTTTTATTTAGTATAATAAATATGCAATATTAGAGATATGTCCAATTCTTTTTACTTTTTGTATATATATTTTATTATTAAATATGACATTATTTATTATCCCATTTGACATAAAATGGTTGAATTGCTTACCCACCACTGGGAGAGAAGAAAATAGTTTTGTTTTCAAATAATTTTTTAAAATATTTATTAATATGAGATTTAATGAGAGAGAATAGGAAAATAATTTGATTTCTAATTGGTTTTAAATTTTACATTCCATTTCCATCATTAATAAAAACATTTCATATTTATCATACTTATTATCGCTTAATATATCGAATATATGATGTTCAAAATGTTCCCAATTTTTTTTATTTCTACATTTTTGCACTTTATCTATTTTCGAATTTTATTATTTAATTGTGACAACATGGACTGGCCCATTTGACCTAAAATGGTTTAATTTCTTATCATTGCCTAGATGAAAACACTATTTTTTTCAGGTAGATTTTAAAAGTATGTTTTTATGTTATTGTAATTATTAATTTATTATGTATGGATTTAATTAATAGAATTTAATGATGAGAAAAAAATAAAGATGCCTTAAATATATGATTCAATGAAGGTGAATGCAAATTAATACCTTAAGTGTTGGATTTAATGAGAGGAAATTGAATCCACTGAATATCTTATAATTGTCTCTTTTCAACTCATTTAATATTAATAATTGATTATCCTTTTGCCCTCATTTTTTATCAGTAAATTTAAATATGAAATGTCAAATTTTATTCTCAAAAAATCCCAAAAATATTAGTGAGACTATTTGTGCTTTTTAAAAGTAGAATTGGTGAGAATGGTTTTAAAAATTGAAACCACTGTTTCACGAGTGAAATGGTTCAAACCTTGGTCGGACATTGTTTGGAATCTAAATTGGACTCAAATTCATGATCAATTCATGGATCCACCGGTCCGATTGACCGTCCGATCTAATCCGATTTTCAAAACCATATAGGTGAATTACTGAGCAGGCCATTAATTATGTGGCCCCACATCCAACATCATTTACAAAAAAAAAACGCTAAAAGAAAAGGAAGCATAGGAATAGTTTTTTGTTGTCATATAAATCATGCATCTTACTGATGCCACATTTGTTATCTTATTGCACTTCGATAGGGCAGCTAGCAGCACCTCATCCTGGGCTGAGCTGTGGTACCTCGTCGTTACCGGTCCAACGGATCTCGGCGTGAGGAGCGACCTTCTCGAGGACTTGCTGACATGTGGTACCTTGTTATTACCGGTCGAAGTGAACTTGGCATGAGGAGTGACCTCCCTTGAGGACTTGCCGACCTGACTAAGGTCCAAGTGGCGACCTGCGAGACGTGCTTGCCAACCTCCTTTGCATGCATCATGCCACTCATGGGTTTCTTGGAAGTCGGCTCTTGCACTGAATGTTCCAAAGGAAACAGAATGAGGCACAAAGCTTGGTACGTGAAGCCCAAACCAAACAATGCCTATATAAATGTTTCATCTCCTCCCTAAGAGAAAAAGGTACATGCGATTATTTAACTCTCAAATACTAGCAAATTTGCTTTCAGCTCTCTCTAAAGCCTCCAATTCGTTAATTTAAGCATCAGAGTGCCCACACCGTGTAAAGCACCCTGGACACTTTGACCTATCTTCTTACAGCTCGACCAGGCGACCTCACTAGCCTGACGTCCAAGTTGTCCTCCAACAATGAGCACTACATCATGCATCATCAATTGGCATTATCTGTGTGAATTGCTACACAAAACCTAAGTTCTCAGCCATTCTTTGAGCCTCAAGTAATGACATCCTCAAGTGACAACAACAACGCCTAGATCAAAGGAACCCCCCAGGGGGTAGAATCAAAATAATCGGCCTAGACAAGTTGTAGTAGCCTTGCCCGGAAAAATCTTCCAGCCCTAACTGTGAGGCCGGTCCTGTGTTGATCCTTACATGCTTTTTACAAGAGTTGACAACCAACGAACTATGAGGCCACCCCCGCAGGTCGAGCCCTCTATGATTCCCATGGGAGTTGATGACCAACAGACCATGGAGCAGCCCTCATAGGCAACACTGTCGAGGTGATGAGGTGTTGAGAGTGAACTAGCCTGTTAAAATTGCTCGCTTTGGCGACTCGGACGAGTTGACTCACGATAGATGTAATCAGCCCAAACGAGCCTTGTCAGTTTTGTTCGTGAGGTCACCCCTACAGGTAGAGCCCTTCGTTGCTCCTGTAAGAGTCGATGGTCAACGGACTACACTAGATCACGCCCCTACAGGTCGAGCCCTTCCCGTGCGAGTTGGCAACCTGTAGTTAGTAGAGTTGCCCCCGTTGGTTGAGCTCCCTGTGGCTTATTGTAGTAGATGACCAACGTGTCCAAGGACTGATGCAATGCAACCAACCCGCCATTCAAACACCAACAACAACGCACGTATCAATATCACAAGGTGGAAAAAAACTAAACAACCAGCCCGAGCGAGCTTTAGCAGTTTGGCCTAGATTGTCTCCCAGCCTAACTACAAAGCCTCACTATTAGTCGAGCCATCCATGGCTCTCGTGAGTGTGGGCAACGAGCTACATGTGGAACCAGCCTCACGAGTCGAACCTATCATGGTTCCTGTGAGGGTAGGCAACCCGTAAACAGTTGGGCAATCCCCTAAAGGTGGGCCCCCCACAGCTTTCAAAGTGGACAACCAGCAGTTCTAGGAGCGGAGTAGCACATGTGCACCATTGACTTGGAACGCAGACCCGTTAATCCTACGTAATGGCATAGATGCGGCCGTGTTTAAAGATGCTACAGAATGACCATTCGCTTTGGTGACCTGGTTAAACTAAATTCTAAGGGAAGCCAAAACTACTTTTAGCATCAAAGCCCCTAAGTCAATCTCGAAACGCGTTGAAAATAGGTAGTCCGCCCTATGCAGGTCGTCCTCCATCTATCTATCTCGGCATCATTTTGACAGCTGAAATTATAACTGCTTCTGTGACCGGGGTGAGCTAACTCACAATACGTGTACGCTGGCAAAAATCTAGTAAGGGGAAGTCAAACTACTTTTAGTTAAGGCCCCCTATGCCGACCTTTGGATACATCAATAGTTTGACATCTCGACATCGTTTTGACGGCCGAAATTATGAGTAACCGCTTTGGCAACTTGACCCAATCGAATTCTAAGGGAAGCCAAATCACTTTTAGCATCAAGGCCCCCTAAGCCAACATCAAAACACGTCGGCAATCTCAAAGCACAAAGGTATCTCACTGCTGACCTAATAAAAAAAATAAAAGAAATTGAGGAAAGGAAGACTTCATAGAGGATTTCATACAACCAGCGAAATAGAGAGCATGTCACCTTGGGCCTCATCTTCAAACAAGCTGCACCCTTCGCCGAATTGACCTCGACTCGAGTGTGGGGGGCAATTGATGAGGGTAGATTTGGCCATTCGTTGTCCTAGAAACACGTGGCACAATAGGACCGCCACATGACACCTCAACACCACAAAAACAGTTGTGGATCCCACTAAGTCAAGGAGGCACACCTCAGAGCTAGTCCGAGCACTTCGTACACAACTCGAGCACCTTGGTAGGGCAGCTAGCAGCACCTCGTTCAGGGCCCACCTGTGGTACCTCGTCGTTATCGGTCCACTGGATCTCGGCGTTAGGAGCGACCTCCTCGAGGACTTGTTGACGTGTGGGACCTTTTTAGTACCGGTCGAAGTGACCATGTGAGGAGTGACCTCCCTTGAGGACTTGCCGACCTGACTAAGGTCCAGTTGGTGACCTGTGAGACGTGCTTGCCAACCTCCTTTGCATTCATCATGTCACTCATGGGTCTCTCAAAAGTTGGCTCTCGCACTGAATGTTCCAGAGGAAACAAAATACGGGACAAAGCTTGGTCTACGTGTGTGACAACCTCCGAGGACTTTGGACCGGTCAGGCATGTCTTCCTAGAGATCTTGGACGTGGTGTGTGTAGCCCACGCCAAATGATGCCTATATAAAGGTCTCATCTCCTCCCTGAGAGAAAATGTATATGTGATTTAACTCTCAAATATTAGTAATCTTACTTTTAGCTCTCTCTAAAACCTCCAATTCGTTAACTTAAAACATCAGAGTGCCCACACCGTGTAAAGAACCCAGACACTTTGACCTATCTTCTTGCAACTCGACCAGACAACCTCACTAGCCCGATGTTCGAACTATCCTCCAACATGGAGCATTAGATCACTTATCATTCCCGGCTACAAAATTCTTCCTAGTTCTAGGTAAAAGGGCAGACAACAAACAGAGCCTAAGATACCAAATTCCCAAGAGGTATGGATAAAGGGGAAAACGACCATACATAGCATTACGACGGTGAAAAGAGGAGAGATGGAGAGAGATAGGTAAACGGGTAAAGAAGAGATACCCTATACTCAGAAAAAGAAAACAAAACAGACAGTTTGTGGTGCAATCCTCAGCGGAACCATAGGACCGACCGATCATGGTACAACAAATCAGACGGATCCTTCAGTTTTTAAAAGCCTTTTGTCTCAAATATGTCTCGATTGGAAGTTGGGCCTGCTTACAATAAAAAAGAATGAAAGTCGGGCCCCACATCACAGTTGCATCAGGCTTTTTTTCTTTGGTGGGGTCGTGCCGATAGAAGAGAAAAGAGGGTATTAAACTATTAACGGTACAAGAAACAAAATTTCGTCCACCCGTCCCCTCCCGTTTAGAGGGACCTGGTCCTGGAATCAAGTTGCCACATGGCACTTGGAAAAAAGCAGAGACGTCTGTTGACCGCTGGCCTGCGAACCCAGTGCCCCGACTGGTTCCTCGCTGTCCGTACGGGTTAGGTTCGGTGCGGTTCACTGCCGGTCAAGGGTGACCGACATGGTACGGGTTCAGGCTTCAGGGCGGAGAAGATGAACTGCTTAATCCGAGGTGGAACCAGCAGAGTAGCAGAGAAGCGGTGTTTTGATCTTCCCCAAAAAAAAAATAAAGAAATACAACTCCGTGTCGTCTCGTATGTGCGACTCTGGTGAGATTCTGGAGAAATCCGGTGAGGCCCTATCTTTTGTTTTTCCATCGGGGAATCTCTCTGACCGGAACCAGGAAAAAAAGTAGGTGTCAGCGTTCCGGACAAAAGCCGGTAAAAGAAAGGAAACATAAATGTAAAACTAATAACAATAGGCTTGGCTAGTCACTTTGCTACATTAAATTCGCCAAAATGGTTCCACTGATGTTTTGTCTCACTCGTTTGTCCAAACTTACACCCTCAATTTGTGCTCGCCTCCCTTGCTTTGTATTCTTTAGTTTAGTTGCTATCACAACAAAACAACATTGCTATTTGCTATAAAACCGTGGGCCTCTCCTTATATTATCCGCAATTTTGCCAGCCCTGGACTTAGCAGCCCAGTTTATGACTCGTTTGGGAGGGCGAATTGAAAATTCTGTTAAGCTGGTTGAGTTGTTTTAAAGTGTTTTTGAAAAGTTATTCAAAATAGCTGTAGCGGATAATCCTTTAAATGACTGACTAACAGTTGATTTGCTGATTGCTCTTTAGACTTTTCGTCAAAAATAACTTGGGGGCTGTCCATGCACGTAGGGTCTACATTGAAAAGGGAGAAATCACTATGCTTCAACCATAAAGAGGCTGAAGAGAACAACTCAAAGAATTACTTATCGACAGCCAAGAAAAACCATAAAAATGATTTTTATGAAGCAAAGAAAAACATGTACACATCCTAAGACGATCTCTCTTATGGTCCATAGATGATTTTTGCTTTTAAAAAAATTAAGAAGCCCAGATTTCATAAAATAAAAAATCGTGCAAATACCATAAAAATGTGATATAGTTGTACATCCCAAATATGTCCTATGCATGTAAAAAAATTGATGGGCAGATATTCCCATTGTGTGAAATTTGCAGGAATTTTTCTTTTCAGAAATCGAATCTGCTCCCAAACGGGCCCTTAGCGAGTAGCATTAGCATGAGCTAAAGCGACTGTCCCAATAGGAGGAAGGACATTTTATTCTTGCAAATTATTTTGGTAATGTTTATGTCTTGTAAATTATTCTGTAATTGGGCAAAGTCCTTTCAAAAATTAGTCTCGAATCGGCAAAATCCTTTCTACCCTTACAAGACTTAACGATAGGAGAAGGAAACGGAATAAGGGTCGTTACCGAAACAGTAATAGACTGTGGTGTATTAAATGCAATTGGGCTTGGGAAAAGCTGGGACCTGGGCTGGGATAAGAAGTGGCACGAGGATCAAGAGTTGACGGAGGAGAGTGATTCCCGTCTCCCTCTCTCTCTCTTTCTCTCTCTCTAGTGCATACTGCATGCTGAACCACGTTGTGTTTTAACTGCAAATGTATGCTTTCTGACACAACCAAGGACAGTCATAAACGCTTTTCTTTCTTTCTTTGGGTTTCTCTAAGCTTCGAGTTTCTTTTGAAATCTGGAACCTGAATTTGTTCATACGATTCATCCATCTATCTACCCCCCCCCCGGTCTCCTTTGACTTTGATGATCCCAATTCCCAATCCATCGACACCCTTTATCTATCGAAGTACTCACCCTCACCGTCACAGTCGTCAGTCATCGCCTCTGAGTTTCTCACTGTGGACTGTAGAATAATATTAATAATAATTAATGCCAGTAAGATATTAAAAAAATAAATCTCTTTACTTTTTATTTATTTTTTATTTGATTCGCTGGCGGTAAAATTGAGGGGAAGGTGTGGGTACCATGTACCCTAATTCTGACGCTTGTCAATTGATGGCGTGTGATTGAACGGAAGCCGTTGAGATTCGGGGACTTATTTTCCCCAGGTGCCCTCTACACGTAGAAATCTCTGAACGGATGGAAGCACCTCTCACTCTCAATCTCATCTCCTCTTTCGTTGAGGCCAGGCTGAGGCCAGCCAGAGGCAGAGGCTAAGATCTAAGAAGTTGGTGGATCCGACTTTCTTCCTTTCACCTTTATCTGGAAGACTGGAACTGAGTGAGAGGTCACGGACTCACGGGGGGGTTACAGGTTTGTCTGGTTCCGTCCCTGGAGGGTGTGTGGACAATAGTATTTTGTCTATGTGTTGGGTTTCCTTCCTCTATGGGTGATGGCTCTTCCCATCTAATCTTTTGTAAGGATATGTCTCCGTTGGGGACCGCTTTACTATAATGACGGTGACGGACGCATAATCCCTAATCCCGTATGAGACGTTGGACAAAATCTGGATCACCAGTGACTGAGTTGCGACCACACCTCATCCTCATCGGAGTTCAGTTCATTCTCATGCATGCCCATATGGCCATATCTGCAAAAGGAGATTGTAATTTGACGAACTAATTCCTTTGGTACACACTATACAGCAACCAATAGTAATGTAAAATCCACAACGTACATTCACGATCACGTCTTTTCTTTTTGGTTAGCCTATCTTATTAAGAGACGATCGAGGTACTCGATCCCAGGTTCGTCGCTCAGACGAAACCACGTTCACTGACCTTACCACCTAGGCCAGCTGGCAACTTCAAAATCACTCGACAAATAACTGCAGTAAGTAGCAAGTGAATGAAAACTGAACATCTCTTCTTCTCTTGGCACGAAATTTTGTTCGGAATAAAGAAGCGTACAAGAAAGAAAACGAAAAGAAAAAGAAAAGACTTATTCTTGTTAGTATGATGGATCGACTCCCGGTCATTTACTTCACCGTCAATGTTAGAATTAGAAATTAGAAATTAGAAAACCATCAAAAGGAAAGAAAGAAAGAGCCAAGCAAAGCTTTAAAGGTCAACCAAAAAAGAAGGGCATCATTGGTAATGATGAGTGCCGACTGCCGACGACAATAAGAAATTCAAAAGCAGCGAGGGAAAACCTGAACCCCACTTTTTTTTTAGAATTTCTCAGCTTTATGTTTTTTTTTTTTTTTTTTCCTTTACAAGTTACAGCAGCAACACGGCATAAAAAAGGAGACGACAGAGGACTGAGAGCCTTCTTCTCCTAAAATCTTGACTAGGTTATTGGCCATTGATGAGGCTGAAAACTTGATGAACTGCTGCTGCGATCTCATCAGCTGAGCCAAGCTTGCAGTCATCTTCCATCTGCACAATCGGACGAAAATTAAACAGAATATGGTTAGCCTTGGCCCTTGGGTCTAAATCAGAATCATCCAAGTAATGACGAGGTTTATAAGTGTAAGTTGATTGAAACACTACTCTGGCTTTACCTATACCTTGAGATTGAAAGAGTACAGAACCGAGCGTTGGGAGGATGTAATATTGAGGTGTAAGATGGTTAGTCTTAGGTCTTCTAGAGCAGCAATGACTTTGAGAAGCTGTCCAGGCCTCCTGGCAGATAGAATTTTGAGGTTCACATGGGTATGGATAACGATCACTTCTATGTCAGCCACCGCTGACTTGTTCTCGGCAGTGAATTCCTCCTCGCCGGTGTATTTGATATCCGACGACGCTAGCGACGAGTAAGTGGTGTACTGCGGCGAAATAAAGAACCCATTAAATGGGAGGGCCGACGAATCCGGGTCCCGGTGGTTGTGGTGGTTTTCACTATTGTCGCCGTTGCCTTCCTCCTCGGTTTTCCTGATTCTCTTTTGAGCTTGTAGGGATTGCAACAGTTGCTCCAATTCTTTAACAAAGTCAATGGCACCCCCAATGATCGATGCTTGGTCACCCTTAATTAAATCATAACCGTTAATCTTAAATCAGTGTCAATCTATCTAATTTTTCATGAGATAAAAATATTCACTGCCATGGGATTAAGGAACCTAGAAAAACAACTTACATGTATATCAATAATAGCATGAGATAAAATAAGGTAAACTGACAATTAAGACCATAAATGGGATTTAGGAGATATTACCCTTTGAATAAAGGAAGTGGGCATCAGGGACCGGAGAGCATTGAGATGGTCGTTCATCTGCCGTCTCCGGTTCCGTTCGACAGCAATGTGGGTCATACGTTGCGTCTCTACCTCCTCTTTGTTCTTGCTCGGTCTTGTTCGCTTTCTTTTTCTCTTCTCCCTAGTAACCGGAGCAGGCATGGTAAGCTGGGGAGACGATTTTACCATAAGCCGGTCGTCTACCCTGTTGGAGGGAGTCCCCGAGTTTTCGGCTCCACAGTTCTCCGGTGAATTGGGCCCCACATTGCATGCGGAGCTTACAACCTCGAGACACGAAGACGACTGTGGATGATGAGGTTCCTTGGTTTCCGATTTCACGGTTGAATGTGCTTCCGATATGTCATGGGTGATCTTGGTTTCCGATTTTACGGGTGAATACGCCTCCGATATGTCGTGGGTGATGCAGCTTTCCGGCTCCAGTGTTTGGGCACAGGGATCCACTTCGGTCCAGTTGTTTCTTCCCCATGGTTTCTGCTGCTGTAAGCGTAGCAGAAGCTGAAAACTTGGCTCGATTAATGAGGTAAACGTCGGCGACTCTACGCTTTGTAGCATCTGAAGAAACGGCATTTTGTCTTGTAAGCTTGGGATGGCAAATGGTTTCCGTTCTTCCTCCAATCTGAAGCTCTCCGTGCTGATGAGCGACGACCCATGAGTGAAATCAAAAGCTTTCTCTCCCTGTTCCAAGAGCTCCAAGTTCAAATGTTCTCCCAAAAACTGGCGAGGAAGAGAGATGCAACAAAAGGAGGAAGAGGTCAGAAATCAAGAACTTTACATTTGTTTACCTGGTTCAATGAAATGCAAGAACAATAACCTTTCACCTATCAGGTGGGGTTGCTCAGTCTCGACAGAGGAAACAGAAAAAGACCAATCAAAGAAAAAAAAAAAAAAACAGACCAAACAGAATAATAATAGAATAGAATGTTGAGGAGCAGCAGGGCATTGCATTGAATGCAAAGCGCGGTGAGAAGTAAATGCAGTCCCTTCCTGAAATGGGGATTTCAATGGAGAAGATAGAACAAATGAATAAAGTGAAGGATGGTAACTTACACAGGGATTAATGGGTCCTTGGAGCTTCTCCATTACAAGGCAACCGTTGTTGGTAAGTGCGTACTATGGAAGGAATAAAGCTCTTACCTTCCTCCCTCTACCTTTATTTATCTCCCAAATCCCAATCACCAACATTTGATTATAATACTAGGCGAAGTGTAGTTAATAAATGTGTCCAGGAGCAGTGAAAGATCCATAACAAGAATAAAATGCACAATATATTCCCCTGTTTCTGATACAACAGATACACCAATATAGCAAAAATATTAGTCGCCTTGGGAACCCAGAGAAATAGAGAGGGAGAGGTGAAAATGGTGAAAAAGAAAAGGAATTCTGTAGGCCAGGGACGAAGGGTAGGAAATACCAAATAAATTGAACGAGAACACGAGTAAGAGAGCTGTTAAGACTTAAAAAAGTTACGAGAGTGTGAGCGTGTGAGTGTGCGTGCGCGTGTGAAGAAGAAATGAGAGAGAGAGAGAGAGAAGGGGATGGCCACCGGTCAGGATGGTGTTGTCTGCTTTACAAGGTTCCATGCATTATTGGCATGGCAGATTTGTCCAGCAGCGGGGACAGACAGTTGTGGGGACTGGGCAAGCGTACAGCATGAAATAAGAAGAAAGGGGAGTAGCGGGCCTGTGGCATGGATTGTGTGATGATGGGTCAACCTCCCACCTCCAATCGGCCCAATACCTAACACTTATGTTCTATATAAGTATGTGCATGTCATATTTGTGTATTTAGGCCCATGTGTATGTCCCCAATTTAATATATTGTAGGCCCTTCTGGAATCAGCTTGGCATTTTCATTTCGGGTCTGCTTCGATTAAAACCGCAGCCGGAGGTCAAGTCTGAATACATCACACTCGTTTAGCTGTTGTAAAATTGAAAAAAAAAAGGTGACGAGGGGTGATTTGGCCCGTAAGTAAAGGATACGTGGGCATGGCCTGTCATTTGGATAAATCAGTGCAAAGTGCCATGTCAGCAAATCAGGGAATTCGGGTGCTCGATTGTCTTGAAGCCAAAATTACTTTGGTACCCATATATGCTGAGGTGCCACGTAATCAATTCTAGAACCATTTTAGCGGACTCTGAACTACCCAAAATCATGTTGCGTAACCGTAGGCTTTATTTTCTCTCCGTCCGAACTGGAAGGAAATGATAAATCTCATTAACTGATGTATTACTCCCCTACCAAAGTGAAACAGATCCCAACATCACGGGCCAAAGATTCCGGGAACGTTTCAAGAGACCTACGGCATCCCAACTATATAAGGGCGTCAGCCCCAGAAACTTAGGTATGTGCGATTATTTGCTCATTAGTATTGACTTAAGCATTGGAACGACCTCGTCGGGTTAACCACCCCGGATTCTCTGATCCTCTATCTTGCAACTTGGTCCAACTCACTATACGACTAAGGTCCATGTCATCTTCCAGCTAAAAGCTTACAGATCGTGCACAATCAGAAGGAAAGAGAAAAAACAGAAAAATCATTTAGAAATCAGCGAACTGAAAAACTTACAAGATAGCTATTGTAAATTAATAAACCCAGAAACAAGAAAAATGATTGGCAAGTAAAGAAAATAGAAAGAAATCATAAAACAAAGCAATACAGAGCATATACAGAGGTTTACATGATTCGAGTTGTAGCTTACGATCATGAACATTAAAGGAGAAGGGATCCACTAAAATAATAGAAATTATAGTCATACTATTCACAGCTTTCCTCACCAACCCTTGCTTTTATTACATCCAAAGTTCGATCTCTTTCTACATCTCACACATCGGCATACATTCTTTTCTTGGAGCCCAAGATTCAAGATTACTTCCTGTGCAACATACAGCCAGGTCAGATCCTCAAAACTAAGAATGGGATGGGCTCGAATCTGTTATCCATGAGCTGTTTCCACATTTCTATCCCCGAAACATTACAATTGCGCATTGAGAATATCTCCCTTTATTTATTCATGAGGAGATATTTCCAATATATGATGACGGTTCTCAGTGTTTAGGTGTATATAAAAACAACTTGTGAGTAGCAGCAGATCCCAAGTGAAATGGAACAGATTTTGTGAACTTCGCAAAACCCTTACTGCAAATCCTGTGTCCTACAATTCTAGGCTAATTATGAGTCTGGATAGCTGTGAAATGGGATGCCCCACTAATCCAAATGAATTGCAGTTCCTATATGTATGTAGAGTACAATGCAGTACAATTCCAATATGAGTATGATCCATACTACCTGGACCTTTTTTTATTTGGTGATACGCACCACGCTAATAACCCTCTACTTCTATACTGGAGCGAACATACAAACTGAACCACCCCTCAGTTAGCATACCATACGATGTACCATGGGCTTTCTCCACTTTCACCAAAAATCATTATTTTTTTCAACTTTAATTATCAAGTCAAGTGGTGAAGCAAATTTGTCACTGAAATTCAAGTACCAAAACAACAATAACCATGGTACCGGTTATAAAACCATTCCTCTTCTACAACAGTTCAGACTTGGCAGATGGCATTAGGGGTGGATTCAAGCTAAGCTGAGTCGAATATCTGCTTATTTGAATTTAGTTCAGTCATAAATTATCAGGCTCAAACTCAAACTCGAACTCGAGCTCACCTAATAAAGTGTCAAAAGCTCAGAAGTTCGAATTCAGCTGCCTCCGATTGCAGATCTCCTTATCAGTCAAGGTCTCCCTTAGCTGATGAGATGTCAAGCCGAAGTCTCCCTTAGTTGCCAAGGTGCCGAACCGAGATCTCCCTCAATAACCGAGGTACCGAGTCAAGGTCTCCTTCAATAACCGACATAAAGTGGCATGCTATGTATATATACTCAACTAGGCTCACGAGCCAAGCTGTATTAAACTTGAACTCGGCTCAATTAACAAACGAGCCCATATGTTAGGCTCAAATTCAGCTCAAAGCTCGGTTTATACCGAGCCGAGCCGAACTTGAACAACTTGTCAACAGCTTAGATCGTGGCCACCCCTAAATGGCACTATCTCCGAACGGGGAATGATTGTAGAAGATTTCCAATTGGTAAACTCTGATTTCCTAAATACCTTTAACTACAAAACCAACATTATTTGTATAGACTCGGTTGGAAAGAGTACAAATACAAATATATGTGCAGTGCAAATACATAAAAAATAATATAAAATATAAGATTTTTCACTTTACATATTTGTATATTTATATTTGTACTTCTTCTAAACTGAGGCATATTTTTACTCATTCTGGGCCATTATTTGCTTTCCAACACTAAGTTAAGTGGGACATGATAAAATTAAGAATGCATATGCTTTAATGTGTATTCATTTTCAGGGTTTCCTTCAAACACGGAAATCGTAACAAATTTACAGATCAAAGAATTACAACTTCAGAGGACATTATTTTTTTCTAATTTAATTAGTAAAGAATGGAAAGGCATTGTGATGATTATTGCATAATACCAGAGCTAGATGCATGGCTGCAAGAAACAACTAAATCAAAGCCTTTCCTGTATTATTATTATTATGGCCCCACCTTGAATTAGATGAAGTGAGGTCTTCGATGGTATTTGGGATCTGTTTCCCGCAAGTTCTCACGTCCCTCTACTCAAAGAGGAGATATTCTCAATGTGCAACTATAATATCTAATGGATAGAGATGTGAAAACAGTTTATGGGTAGCAAATTCAAAGCTTTCTATTGTATGTTCCAGGGAAAAAAAACCTTTGTTGTACATAGAGCTCTCCACATAAAGTAAAGGCTCTCCTAGGGCTGTTCACGGGTTGGGTTGGGTCGGTTTACTGAGGTTTTTCCAACCGACCCGACCTGGTCGGGTTACTTGAGATGGAAACCGAAACCGACCCGGTGTTAAGCAAAACTGACCTGATCGGTTTGAGTCTGTTTGGGTCAGTTTTGACTCTAAGTTAGAATTAGAATAGAAGACAGAAGTTATCAAGAAAATAGAAAGTCAAACTGTATTACAGAAAGAAGACTGAAATTTGTATATTTCAAGAAACTTTCTAAGTTCTAATCTAAGTAAAAAATGACACCTAATTCTAATTGTAATTGCCTAATTGGTTGCCTGTTTGGTGTAAAAGACTATAGAAACTAAGATCTTTTGATTCTTTTCTTTAAACTTTTCCAAAAAAAATTCATTGTCTAATTGTCTTACAATACTTGCCATTAATGTTATTCCTAACTAGAAAACTAGGTTAGGTTGTAATTAGGAATTATGATATAGACAACTTAGTTAAGTAGGAACTAAGTCAGTTCGGTTTGGATCGGTTTCGATTTTCACACAAGAAAACCGAAACCGACCCGAACCATCGATTTATGAATTTGTATAACCCAAAACCGACCGATGCTGATGAAAACTCGACCGACTCGGGTTGGATCGGTCTGGCTTGGTCGGTTTGGTCGGGTTGGGCCTTCTTATGAAGAGCCCTAGGCTCTCCTTGCATAAATCCATGAGATTTTATTTTATTTTTGATAAGGGAGGATATATTAAAAATATTTAAGGTGGACACATCATCAAATGGCATTTGAGAATAGAAGAAAGCCATACATGGGAGTTGGCATGCTAAGACCATGTTTGGTTCAATTCTCATTCTTTCTCATTCTTATCCAATGAAATTCTAAAATAGAAAAAAATGGGTAAAAATAGGCAAAATGAGAAAACATTACTATGAACCAAACACTTTTTTCTTAAAAATGAATTCTTTTAGACTGACAAGTGTTCTATGTTGCTCATTTTTATTCTTCAAAAAAAAAAATTGTGCCGATATTTACAAACCACCAGCCTTGGTCTCCAATAATCAATGTTTACCAATTAACATAGATGTTTTGTAAATGTACTTTCGCAAAATACTTTTGTAAAATTTATAAAAGTGGTTTCCTAAAAGTGCTTTTGTACTTTCACAAAAGTGCTTTCATAAAAGTACTTTTGTAAAAGTGCTTTTATAAAAGTACTTTTGTAAAAGTGCTTCCATAAAAGTGCTTTTATTAAAATACTTTCATAAAAGTGCTTTCGTAAAAGTACTTACACAAAAGTGCTTTCCTAAAAGTAATTTTATAAAAATACTTTTGTAAAAAAGTGCTCTTGTAAAGGTGCTTTCATGTAAAAATACCTTTACATGTTTAGTTTGTAATCAAACACTCCAAAGCAATGTTTAGTTTGAAAGTAAAAATAGGGAAAGGAAAGGAAAGGCAAAAAAATCTTTATAAATTTTGTATAGGTTTCTATTCCCTACCTTTTCATTCAAATGTTATTCATTCTTGCTCATTCTTACCTTGAATGAAGAAGAATTAAAAGAATGAGGCACAGAACATGGCCTAAGTGACCACGTGAACAAACGAATGACTTATCTTGTGATGTGCTCGAATGAGCAATCTATATAGGAAAATATTTCAATAGAAATAATAATTACAGCAAATCAGAATCAAGTAGTAGCAAGATATTATGTAATGTAAATGTGCAAATTTAATATGAAAGATGCGAAATCTAAACTATGAGAAATGAAAAAATAGAGCATAGAAATTTATTGGTAACTGTTGCAGCAAAAATCTACCGATTTCCCTTGTTGGAAAATAGCTCGGACGGATGGGTTAACTTGACGAGGTGTGTCCACCGAACTGCAAAAAGTGAAGAATCAGAGTACCCAGGATGTTGAACCTGGGGTGAATGAATTTCATAGATCATGTGCGTACCTTCTGAAGGATGGAGGATCGAATTCTTTTTATAGGTGTCGGGTCTGGGTTCCATGTTCGAGATATCCGGGGATGTCGTACCTTATTGACCTGTTATCTTCGGGGCACTCCCCTTCCAAATTGGCGGTGATCTTAATCCAATCTCTCCGAGTCATACGGAGGCCGGTGTCATCCATGCCAGGTGGGCGACTTCAACCTGCCACGTAAGTCATCAATACTCTGGAAGTTGGCTGACTACTTAGATAGTTGGCTGCCCGAGTCTGAAGAGTGCAAGTCGGCCTTCAAAGTCCTCAGCTTTCTCCACGGAGGTGGAAATAATGTACCGCCCTGTTATGGGGTGTTTGGTTGATCTCGTCAGTTTTCTCCACGGAGGTGGAATTAACAAGAGGAACAAGGAGTAAAAACTTCTACTTTCGCGCTCTCATAGAGCTCTTTCACGTCTCACCTAAACCCCTTCTTAGAAAACTGCCTACTAGTGCAGCTTGCACGCCAATGTAGAGAGGTTTAGTTTTTGTGAGAAAGCACGGACCACTAGAAAAACAAAGGAGGAAATTAAAATAAAAGGTGATCGGAGACCACGCGTGCAACACGGCACAGCACAGCGTTGCAGCAGGCACACGCAGCCCAGCCCCACCCGGCCCAGATCGACACGTACATGCATGCGTGCGGTATTCCCAGCCTATACAGATTACAGAAGCTAGAAATCAAATGAAACACTCTAGGACTCTCCACTATTCTAGAGCAAGGATTAGTTAAACGCAATGGTTATTCACTTATTCTTGTGGAATCAATGATAAGGCTCCATTATGCCTGTAATAATATACATCTATTCACACTTTTTACACAGTGAGGCACATAAATTTATTATTGACGTCATTAGTTTCACAACCTATCAAATAGTTAATCCGAATTCTTGTAAAAATTAAGGGAAATAAAAGTATAAAGTGCATTAAAATTTAAAATAAAATCAATGTTTTCGAATCCTCATTGACTCGGATGGTCGGACCGGAAACCGTTTAGATGATCGTTTTTTTATTCTAAACCTGGTATTCGATCAAAAATCATTGAATTAGTCAATGAACCGTTGACCCAGACAATTTGACCGTTGAACTGTTTGACTCAGAGAACGGTTTGCGGTTTAGAACAAGAATGAAAAGAGAGCAAGTGAAGAACTCTCAGATTTGAGATTTATTGGAGAGATCAGTTGAAGAGTTGAGGGATGTGTGAGACAAAGAGATCTGCGAGATCTGGGAGAGCAGGCTAGAGATCTAAGAGATCTGAGATCTACTGGAGTCTTGATGATAGATATGAGAAAGAGGGAGAGAGAGAGATCTAAAACTGAGAGAAATCTCATATCTACTTTCGTTGCCACCGTTGTAGTTCGCCATCGTCATTGCCATCACTGTTGCAGCCACCAAATGACTTCCTCCTCCTCCTCCTCCTCCTCTTTTTCTTCTTCTTCATCTTCTTCTTCTAAACTCTTTCAGGCTTTCAGCCATCGACAACTTCTCACATCTCTCTCATCCTCAAACACTCAAACCTTTTTTTTCTCTTGTATTTATATGAATCTTACCATAATATTCAAATCTAATGGTAAGATGACATATCACCAGCTACAATATTTAAACCGTTTGACCTGGGCGGTCAAACCGCTGACCCGGAAGTCGGTGACCATAATGGTTCCGTTTTCGAGTCAGTTTTTAAAACCATGATTAAAATAAGTGGAGAAACATTAAATGATTTGATTCACAACAGAATTTTCAACAATCCCCCACATAATTCAGATCAATTAGCACCTAGTGTATGTTAGACCTGACTACCAGAAACTTGGTGAAACATGTTCTTAAACTAAGAATCTTTGGAGCAAACAAGGTTCAAAGTATCAGAAACACTATGCGAATCGGAAAGGAAAATTTAAGAGACGTATCAGGATACACCTTGGATACCATGGATACGGATAAAAAATTAAGATACGCAGGGAAACACATGGAAATGCTATAAATACTCTAATAAATCATAAATAAACATCAATATCACTAAATATAAGACATAAATGAGCTATTTATGCATAAAAATAACACATTTTAGTGAGATTTATGAAAAAAACATATTATAATCAATAAACAGGAAGTTGGGAATAGAAACATATTATCTAATTATGGACATAATAGATCAAGTAATTATTTTGCATGTTTTATTCTAATTTTCTAAAAACTAAATAATTATTTATTTTTATTCAAATAATTATTTTGCATGTTGATGGAGGGTGATTTGACCCGACCTCATCATAAGAGGACACGTGGACGTGACTCAGCATAACTGACAACTCAGCGTGACCAGTCCGCTAAGATCCAGCGTAGCAACTCGGCACCAGATGACAGTCTGATTGCCCTGAGCTAAGATTCTTCCAAGGAAGCGCCCCGAGCTAAGATTCTCCCAAGATAGGAATCTCCCGAGCTCAAGGCACTTCGGGTTGAGCTCGGGAGCCACCTAAGTTAGAATAAATTTACTCCGCCCAAACCTAAGCAGACCATCTCGGGTAGAAGCACCTCGATACGGCACCTGCAGCTCGGCACAAGGTAGCTCGGTACAAGGTAGCTCATGAAAAAATAGCTCGGCATAAGATAGGAAGATCTCTTGTCTGACAACTGTACTTGCCAAATCTGGAGACTGCACCCACGTCCCTCGCCAAGTGGCGTCGTGCCTGCCAACCCTGAGAGGTGTCTCCCGCCTGGCAGAGCCGTACTCTGCAGCAGTTATAAGCGCAGCCCTAGCAAGTAACGGATGCAACAGAGAATCAGAGGCGGTTATGCCTGATTTAACAGGACACCGCTATATAAGAGCTCCGACCCCCAAAGAGCAAAGGTATTGCAACTTGCGTGATCAGTACTCTAGCTCTCTCATTTCTTGCTCTACAACTCTCTTCCTATTACTAACTTAAGCATCGGAGTGTTCCTACCAGGCAAGTCCCCCCGGAATCCTTCACCGTCTTCTCCTCCTCAGGTATCTCGTCCGTCGCGAGCTTCCTGTTGCACGGGTCCCTCCCTGCAGATCGTAATGCCGCCAGAAGGGTAGAGACATCAGGCAGCCAAATACGTCATGATAAAAGAACGGTTGCACCGAAAATCTTACACACTCCCCTATCTACACTGCTTGCGACCTTCCGAGGCCGAGCTCGTGCTCCACGACACTCATGAGGGCTTGTGCGGTGGACACTTGGGGGGCAGGGCCCTCGCCCAGGAAGCACTACGACAGGGATACTATTGGCCAACATTGAAAGCAGATGCAATTGAGTTTGTCAGAAAGTGTGACAAATGTCAGAAGCACGCCAACATCCACCACCAGCCCGCTACCGACCTAAAGTACCTCACCAGCCCATGGCCCTTTGCACAATGGGGGATTGATATACTTGGACCATTTCCACCAGCGACGGGAGAGAGGAGGTTCTTAGTGGTAGCAGTCGATTATTTCACTAAGTGGGTGGAGGCCGAACCTCTCACAATGATCACAACGCAGAATGTGCAGAACTTCTTCTGGAAGAATATAGTTTGTTGTTTCGGACTACCCCGAGTACTCATCTCTGACAACGACAAGCAGTTCGAGGACATTAAATTCCAGAACTGGTGTAAAGATATGGGAATACAACAAAATTTTACCTCGGTGACACACCCTCAAGCGAATGGTCAAGGGGAGGTCACCAACAGAGCCATTCTCCGCGAACTGAAAGCATGCCTAAACCAAGCTAAGGGACTGTGGGTAGATGAGCTACCCATCGTACTATGGGCTTATCGAACCACAGTGAAGACCACAATAGGCAAGACCCCCTTCAACCTCACTTATGGCACCGAGGCAGTCATCCCAGCCGAGATCGAGGTTTCTACGCTACGTCTGGAAATGTACGATGATGAAGCAAATGAGGACGAGCTACGCACCAACCTCGACCTACTTGATGAGGTATGGGACCTCACATACATTAGGACCGCGGCCTACCAACAGAGAGTAGCTCAGTACTAGAACGCTAGGGTCAAGAAGCGGAACCTTCGCGTCGGAGACTTGGTTCTTCGTAAAGTCATGGTACCTGAGCCCAGTGTTGGTAAGCTCGGGCCAAATTGGGAAGGTCCCTACCGAGTAAAAAGAGTGCTCGGGGAAGGAACGTATGAGCTCAAAACCCTATAAGGGAAGCAGATACCTCGGACATAGAATATTGTCAACCTAAGTCAATATTACCTGTAATTACCGAACTCTAGAGGAGTGGACTATAAGTCGCTCCCCTAGCCTAAGGGCCAAAATGCCAAGCTAAGTACCTCAGCGCCTAGTCGCCTCTTCGGCATGGGTGTACTCTAGGGGAGTGGACTATAAGTCGCTCCCCCAGCCTAAGGGCTAAAGCGCTGAGCTAACAAAAGACCTCGACACCACATAGGACCTCGTCGCCTTGTCGGCATAGGATAAGTGCTTTTAATGCCTAAGGTACAGGCAGCTCAGGTGTGAACCCTATGATGCATAGTCCACCCGGGCGTACAACGGGTTGAACCCGTTAAGGAGGACCGGCGTTTATCTAAGTGGCCCATGTGCAGACAGGTCAGGTATATACCCTACAATGTTGCTCATATCGGTGCACATCATGCGAAGTTGCCCCTACTAAGTACTAGTTGACAGTTCGGGGTGACGACGACCTAAAAATATCCACTTCGGTTACCCTTACTTGTTATCTAGCTTGATAGCTTAACAGTTCGGGGTAAAATAATTACTTCAGCAAATAAAGTAAATTGCACAACACTTAGAAAAAAAGTATCTTTTCATTACAAAGATGTATTCCATTACAAAAAGTTTGTTACAAAAGGGGGTAAAAAAAAGGAGAAACTGAGCTCGCAGGCTCAAAATACAAGGACCATCCGAACTACTTAAGGGTGATTTGACCCGACCTCATCATAAGAGGACACGTGGACGTGACTCAGCATAAGTGACAACTCAGCGCGACCAGTCCGCCAAGATCCAGCATTGTAGCTCGGCACCAGATGACACTCCGATTTCCCCGAGCTAAGATTCTTCCAAGGAAGCGCCCCGAGCTAAGATTCTCCCAAGACAAGAATCTCTCGAGCTCAAGGCACTTCGGGTTGAGCTCGGGAGCCACCTAAGTTAGAATAAATTTACTCTGCCCAAACCTAAGCAGGCCATTTTGGGTAGAAGCACCTCGATACGGTACCTGCAGCTCGGCACAAGGTAGCTCGGTACAAGGCAGCTCACGGAAGAACAACTCGGCGTATCACAGGAAGATCTTCTGTCTGACAACCGTACCTGCCAAATCTGGAAACTGCACACACGTCCCTCGCCAGGCGGCGTCGTGCCTGTCAACCCTGAGAGGTGTCCCCCGCCTAGTAGAGCCATACTCTGCAACAGTTATTTGCGTAGCCCTGGCAAGTAACGATTACAGCAGAGAATCAGAGGCGGTTATGCCTGATTTGACAGGACACCGCTATATAAGAGCTCCGACCCCCAAAGAGCAAAGGTATTGCAACTTGCGTGATCAGCACTCTAACTCTCTCATTTCTTGCTCTACAACTCTCTTCCTATTACTAACTTAAGCATCAGAGTGTTCCCGTCGGGCAAGTCCCCCCGGGATCCTTCACCGTTTTCTCCTCCTCAGGTATCTCGTCCGTCACCAGTTAGGAGCGCAACCCCTTCCAGCTAGGAGTGACCAGGTCGCGCATCGTCACATCTTTTATTCTAAAAATTAAATTAAAATTAAGAAAAGTAAATATGTAACAAAAAATGAATGAATTTATAGACATAATAGATGAAATAATTATTTTTCATATTTTATTCTAAAAATTAAAAATAAATAAATATCAATGTTTTAAAACACAGAGGCATTCCACTACCTAGAGGCGTGAAGCATAGTTCAGAATGCAAGAAGTGTAAGCTTCCTTAAGAAGAGGAAGGAGGAAGGGAGGATTTCATTTTTTTTATCTTTAATAAAAAACTTTTATATTAAGAAAAATAAAAATGCATAATAGTTGTTAAAAGGGGGGTCTTGTCAAAGGGGTAGGGGGCAAACCACTTTCTTTTCTAACATTGGCTGAAAATGTAAAAAATAAAAAATTGAAAAAACATATTTAGTTTCACTCCTTTTTCACAACCTTGAAAACTTTTTGAATCTTGCAAATTTATAGATCTTTTGGAAAATTTTTACAAGATTTGAGACTTTAAAAAGGTTAAAAAGCTTTTTGAAGGGTTTGGGAAAGAAAGAGGGCTTCTGAAATGGGTTTAGAAACCCTCTTTTGAAGGGAGTTTTATTTGCGTTTCCACCACAGTAAATGAAGGGGATGAGAGATCCATCCCATGGACGCCCAAAGATTGCGGAATTAGGGGGTGAATTTCAAAAAATTTTCTCTCCCTTCAACTGGGAACCGCATTCCCTATTTAGAAAATCATATTTTCAAGGATCATTCTTGAACCTTAAACTGAACCAGATCTGAACCAAAAGGAGTAGGGGAGGATTATACCTGATACGGAGAAATAATATCCCCCAATGAAGGTGTTCACGCCCAAGGAATGATCCAAAGACTGCTCCCACTGAAGATGGCGCAATGCAGGATGGAGCAGAATCAGTAGTGTTCTTCTCCAAGAACTTTGTCCTTCACAAGAAACAGCAGGATGGCACGTGAGCACAGCTTCCTATCAATTCTTCCTCCAAGAACTGATGTCAAGATCCAATCTTGACTTCTCCCACAGCTAGAGATCGAGCTGGCAAACAGGGCGGCAAGTACAGGGAGGCGGCAAGAGAATATTCGCAAGGTGTAGAAATCTCTCTTCTTGTGATTTCAGCACTAAATAAAATCTGATGTTGTTGTTTCTAAAAGGCCTCTTTAGGTGATA
>NW_010729074.1:12036972-12070978 GCF_000365185.1 Nelumbo nucifera
GCTGTGAACATTCTAAACTAACACGAGTCTCATTGTGTTTCCAGTTTAAGGGTATTACACAGAAACATACCAAGGGAACATGAATCAAATATGCACTTTTATTCATTTACAATAAACTCATAAAGTACATCATTCTGATTGAAGCTAAGGGCATACAAAACTATCTAACAGTAAAATCGTATTGTATCGGATACAATAGCATATCGGCCGATACAGTGCCGAAACGCACTGATACTCAACGATACGGGCACGATACGACCTCAATACGACGAATAGATACAACACATTCAATTTGGTACCATGTACCATGCCGAAAATTTGCTAGAACAATGATACGTATCGACCGATACAGGCCAATACGTGACAAAATTTTGATCCTTGGGAGCAAGTGCACCTGCAATGGATATCCCCTCCTCTTTATAATGTTTAGTTCTTGGTTTGATGTTTTAATAGCCATGCATACCTGGATTTTCATAAGCATTCTAGAGAATTCAGCCCAAATTTTCATTGGAAGCGACCTCATTTCCACACTCATATAGGTGAACCTATTATGTAAGTGTAAGAGAACTCAACCTGTATTTAATATTACAACTAGCGCTATTTACACCATAGAGATGAGCAAACAAAGTATTAAAATAACAGTGCTCCATTAATTTGTCAATGACTTGTTCTTACCCGTTGAAATCCTTCATGGGTTCTCCAATTACAATGGTTAGGTTGTTGTTGCTACAGGCTTAATTCACGGGCTTCAATCCCATCCCCCTTGATGTCTTAAAGACTATCTTTCTTGTTACTCCCTTGGTGAGAAGATCAGCAAGATTCTTATTTGGCCTTATAAACTCAAGTGTGACCACACCATTTCTTAGAATTATCTTTACAATGTTGTGTCCCAAATGAATGTGTTGACTATTCCCATTGTAAGTGTTCCCATAATTTCTAAAAGTATGAGTAATTTTGAGTATTATATGCATGTTTGTTTTAGAAGGGAATATTTAGGTAATTTCAATAGTAGAAGACAGGTGTTGTCTCCTTAAGGGATGGATCTATGTGTGACATCACAAGGTTGGGATAATGAAAATCAAAATGTTCGTTGAAGTGGTTTGCACTTTGGGTGGTATGGCAAATGTTCCAAAAATGTGTCAAAATGTAATATCACTTAATTGGTTGAATTCCAAGAGTTACAAGGTCTTTGCTATTATATGTGGGGTCACGAAAGTCTCACATGACAGTATGGTCCTAATGAAGGGAGGAAAACACAAGGGATTGAATCATCTGATTGGGAATACAATGGTGTGGCCACATTAAGGGTCTCTTTTGTAGTTGGGGCAGAGACAAATGTTACAAATTTCTAAGGCATAGATGATGATAAGAGGACTATTCCTAGTGAAAAAGAACAAGAATTGAGGGCCACGTCTGGAGATAACTAGGACTATTAGTTCGGGTGTAGTTATACATGTGCATTGGCTGTTTTGTTTAAATCAAGTGGGGTCAGGACCCAATCATTCATGTAATGTATAATTGGTGGTATGTTTTCAAGGCCAATAAATGTTTGTGTTATTTGCGAACAAATAAAGACACAAATGGTGGATCTCCAAAGTGGTTGAAAAGTAAGCCAAGATAGAAAATTGTTGGAGTTGTGCCTCATTTGTCATCCACTAGATTACTTCTTTTTTAATCTAACGGTTGGTATAATCCATCCTTAGGTTAAGGTAGTTTTCTATATAAAAGGTTTGTTTTGTATGTAGGGTTTAGAGAGAATACAAAGAAATAAATCTGTTTTTTTTTCTTGATGGAGAAAAAAATAAAGAGAAGTTGAGAAAAAGAGGGTGTTCAAGGTGTAAGAGTGTTTTTTTTTTTTTTTTTCTCTCGTTTTTGTTTTTCTTAATGAGAGACAAAAGGGAGAACATGTGTATAGGAGTTAAGGATAAGTTTAGCTTGCAAGCCACAAGGTACCTATACTATATTTTTTATTTTTTTTCATAGTGAAAAATGATTTCCATTTCTCCTGTAAATGTAAACAATAAAATTGAATCACATAAATCTCTTGTGTTCTCGGTGATACTTGTTTTTATTTGTCTTTTACTTATATTTCACTATTTTTATTGCTATTAATTTTATTATTATTATTTCATTTCAAATATTTTGTGATTTCATCCCTTCACAATTTATTTTTCCTTTTTCAAAAAGAGAAAGACAGCTTATTTTAATTAATTGTACATGTAAGTTAGTTGTAGAGTCATAATTAATGGCCACTTGGCCTTTACAAGCAAAATATGCCGAAATATGAGCAGATTGAATTAAAGCCTCCGAAAAGCTTGATAATTTGACTCCCGTGCAGAAGTCCTCTACCTACTGAGACTTTTTCTATGATTTTTGTCTTATTCCATTTTTCACTTCCTTACTAGGTCTCTATGCTTAAGGATTCCTTTGCAGGCACTGGAATTATTCTTTTTCTCCAATATTTTGAACCTTGTAAGTGGATACCTGAAATGCAAATTTACAAGATCTACATCACAGCCCAACGCAACACATGGTCAACCGTAAATCAAGTCCAACATGGCAACATGTAGCGGAATACGTTTGAAAGATATGATACGAAGGGCCTTATTCTTTTTTGGTAGAATAGAAAATCAGGCGCACATACATAGGAAAAAAATATAAATTTGTGTCGACTTGATCCGTTTAATCCAATCTCACAGTATAGCATGAACATTGTTGATGAGAATCACCTGGGCAAAGACCTACCAGTAACAGAGGGGATGGACCGGACAAAACAAGAAAGCACAACACTTTGTTGTATCCCATTTAACCTCCCATCCCGTGGCTCATCAAGGGAGGATATACATGTCCATGGCCGGCCGTTCTGAATACCAATTACATATCAAAATGTTATTTTGATATTCACGGAGTCCTACAAGAACGAGCTAATTCTTGAAATTTTCACGCTCAATCTGGTATGAAACCAATAAATGTTGGGTATATATTCAATAAAGACGATCCAAGTCTCTAAAGCAATTAAAAGAATGCAACTCTTAGTACAATAGGTAGCACAACATATGTCCAATTGCTGAGACAACAATGTTTCTAATTACTGCAATTTTTCTGCCTTTCTCCATACTACCACTAGCGCTCTATTTGTATAGTTACGTGGCTGATGTTGTACTCCCTCCTTATATAATCTACCACCTTGTCCAAGACGATGTCTGCATCTGCTTCTGGCTTGATCCTTACATGGCAGGCTAAGAGGACCTTTCCAACAGTAATGGCCCATATGTGCAGTTCATGAATGGCTACCACTTCATCCATCTCACAGAGGCCCTTCTCAAGCATAGTTGCATCTATTTCTCTTGGCGTGCTCTCCATCAAAACTTCCAGTATGCTTCGCAGCATCTTGATCGTTGTGCCCAGCACAATTACAGAGAATATGAGAGTGCATATGAGATCAATTATTTTCCACTCTGGTTTTTGCCAAATTACTGCACCTCCGATCATCACCCCAATACTCTGGATGGAGTCCCCTAGCACATGGAGATAAGCCCCTTGCACATTAATATTCCGTTGTTTCTTCTGTTTATGACATTCTCCTCCTTTTGATTCACGTGCATCATGAGCAGATTTGTGAAGCAGGGGTTCTTCAACTTCATGCACATGACCATGATCATGTGCATTATGTGAAATAATGCTAATCCCATGGCTGTGGCCATGATCATGGTGGTCATGATCACCATGGTTATGACCATTATCATGTCCACTGTGGCCATGGCCATGGCCATGGCCATGATCATGACCCAATAAGAAAGCCATGATCACATTAACCACCAAACCAAATGCAGCAACAACAAACATCGGGAAGCCATGGACTTCGCCTGTGCCATGGATGATTCTATCGATGGCTTCATAAACTAGTATCCCAGTAAGGAGCCATATGAGCTGGATGGAAACAAGGGCACCCAAGATTTCAATCCTAAAAAACCCATAAGACTGGCGTGGAGTTGCCTCCCACCCTGATGCCCACAAGGAGAATAATGATATAGCAAAAGCTGCAACATCCGAGAGTAGATGAGCTGCATCAGTTAAGATTGCAAGACTGTTGGCTTTAATGCCACCAGCTACTTCCACACTCATGAAGATGACACAAAGTACAACTGCTATCAAAAGCTTCCGCATGGATGCATTCCGTTCTTTAGCATCCTTGGAACTGGTACTGGCATCTGAAAATCCACAAGGTGCACCACCACATATCTTACTCCCCCCTACACTTGTAGCTCCAAGAGGCACCTCACCACATATATCAATTATCTGACTTTGATGGGAACTTTGTTCTTCCATCTGAAATTTACAATATCATTAGCAGTAAATAAACAAGCCCTATGCATCTCCAACGCATATCCCATATAGACCTGATTATGCTACATTGTGATCAATCGAAGACATTAAAATTTGGAATGTGCATAACAATGGTAACACTACAAACATAGCCTGGAACCTGTACATTGATAAATCATCTACTAAGGGACATTGATGATATTACTGAAGGAACAAATAAAGAGTTTTAAGATAGATGTCAGCAACTTATTGTTCTAATGTTTATGTTTTCTAGTGGTTGGCTGCATGCTGCTGTTGTACTTGTATGCTGCACTATGGTATTTTTTTATTGTTCTTTATGTTCTGTTGCCCAGGGGTACTTCTGTCATTTTGCCATGTTACTGTTGACAACACAATTGCCACCCAACACTTTTTTCGCTTTCTGCTCTTCTTCTCATGTGATTATTCTTTCTTTCTCTGCTATTTCTTAAGTTTACTTTTCTTTTTTGATTTCTTCATCATTCAAGTTGGAATGGAAGTTTGAGACCACAGCATGGAGCATTGAAGAAACTGGACAATCAAAGTTGAATCATTCAGTTCTAGGTGAGTACCAGACTACTTATTGGAGAGTTATTTCTGCCCAAGGAGAGGTACTTCCTGAAACTAAAGAACTGGAGAACTATGGGGATATTATAATAAACCTTTTTTGGCATTGGCTCTTGGACCTTTCTAGATTTGTTTTGCTTAGATAGAGTGGACAATTGCAGCATAACATTAACAATAATAGAAAATACTATAGTGCAGTACATACAACAGCTGTAACCACTAGAAAACACAAAAAAAACAATAGAAGGATAAATGGCTAACATCAATCTCCACAAAGTGTTATGCTTCTACATAACCAAATAGCAGTCATGACAATTAAATACAAAATAGCAATAATTGTAGAAGAGTAAAAAAGACCTTTTAGATATTGTTTGAACAAGCGAACAAGCGAATGAATATTTCACAGCAATGAAAAACAATGCTTCTGTAGATCCTCAGAAAGAAGTCATAATACTCCCAAAATACAAAATGATGCCAAAATTTCGACTCATTGCTTGAATATTAAACATTCTGTTATAGCAGTTTAGAAATAATCATACTCAGAAGGATGCGTCAGGTTTATGAAAATAGAAACTTATATCTAAAATAGGGAAATTAACTTGTTATTGTCATCTTTGCAAGATGTTTCAGATGAGGAGAATGTCCAAGGAGTTGTTTGTTAATGACTGAAGTTGCTGAACTGAATAATTTATTGTTTAACCTTTTATTGTATAAATTATTAAACAAAACATTTGAGAGTATAGCAATCAACCAATTTTGACATCAGCCATTAAGTAGCTCATAACTTCTTAATAAATTATTTGCTGCAAGACAAAACAAATTCATTAAGTTTAGCCACTTCAGCTGTTGTCAAATGAGACCCTAAATCCTTACCACCAATATCATAGCAAGAATATCTTTCTTTCATAATGGCAAGCTCTCTAAATTGTTAGCCATGAGAAAACCTGAGAGGGATAAGTAATCCATGGATCGAGTGTCATTTTAATTTCGTCACTATATATTTGTCTGAAATATCAAAACTTCGACATTTTGATTAGGAGTTAAGCAGAAAATTTTCAATACTCAACAATAGGCTTTAGCGTAAGTATTAACAAGCAAATAAAGAAGAGAAAATAGAAGAGGAAACAAAAACAAAGGTGCCGTTTGGCAAGTCTTTTTTGAAAGATCTTCTGGAAGATCTGACAGCCAAAAGACGTAGTAGGCTTTTACATAAAGATCTTGGCAGCCCACAGTCCGTTTGATTGGAGACGCGTCTTTCCGCGCAAAGACAAGATGAAATAAGTCGAAAAGCTCCAAATGGAGCTTCACGAAAATAGCCCGTAACGGGCTTCCCGCATCTTTTGGCAGCTAGATCTTTTCCCAACCAAACGGGAAAAGACAAAAACGCGGGCTGTCAGGCTTCAGCCCATGCATAAAGATGCGCCAAACGGAGCCTAATTCTACTATAGCTGCTGGCTATGGCAGAAACAGAAATAAATGGAATTATTATTCAATTCAATGGAATGGATCGTTCCCTACAAGCTCTACTGACACCCTTTATAGACCCAAAATAGCACTTCCAATTCCTATTTGGACTCTAAGACTCTAACTCCTATTTTGAAACTAGGGCACAATAACTCTAGTTCCACCACACATAAGAAACTAGAAATTACTAACAATAATAAGTCATCTTTTACTAATAAATTAAAGTTAAAAAATACTAAACAATAATATGGTCTACTAGTCAAATTGTTGACTAAGACTTTGACCATGACTTGCAGAAACAGAACCCAAAATTCAGCCAACTTAAAGCCTTTAGTTGGGCACTCCTACATGTTGGACTGAACTGCATTTCTACACTACAGTAATGGAGTACCATAAGTGTACTTATGCCACCAAATTTCAGCCGGACCAAACAAGGTTTCATTGATCAAACAATCACTTCTTTTCTGGTAGATGATGCATTATGCAGGTCTACTATTTAACCTCGTCTTCCATTTCTTTCTATGCTTCCATATTTGTATCACTAAGTGAAATAACAATGAAGGGGTTTAAAAAAATACTTTATGGTTTGGATTATTTACTAGTTTAGTGGTGGGGAGGAGTGGGGTGGTGTAAGCACGAATAGATAAGTACTACCTTATTTGGATTTGTATGGCACAATTCATCTAATTCTAAATAGTGCACCAAAGTAGAAGCAAACTATACCACAACCATAAATCAGTAAAATTGCTTAGTTAGACAAATTAAATGGTGATCATAAGATAGATATCAAAATAATCCACCCTGAAAAGTAAATGGCTATGTGGCTAATTCTCAGAAGAAGATTCTTGTCAATACTTTCTAAAATGAAAAAGAACAGGAGGTCCACAGATCCAACCATGAAGTGAAGTATATGCGATTCCTCTTTGGACCTTCTAATGAAGGTATGAAATCAATCCACAGCCATGGTAAACAACAGGATGAGGCAAATTGGATATAGCGGTGTCCTTTGCCATTGTCATACAGAGAGAAGAGAAGAGTGGGACCCGTGTCATGAGTTAGGTAGAACTATTATGAATGAAATATAAAACCGATCAAAACAATTTAACAGATGAGCATAAGAAATTTGTTTAAGAACCGCAAACATGACAGGGTATCCTGATAAAAGGACCAATCCTATCTCTCCTCAACGATCAAGGAGAAGAAGAGAATACAAGAATTTCTGGAGCCCAGATGAACAAGAAACAGACCCATCAGCATATAAGTCGCATGAAAACGAATAAAAGTTTTATCCCGAAAAAGAAAATATCAATAAATGATACAATATTCATGAGTAAAGGAATGCATACAAATAATCACAAATGAAAAGATAATAATACATAAGCGAAAACAATGCTGCAGAGAGAATCATGAAAAAAAAAAACAGAGATCAGATCTAAAAGGAGCAGAGATACAAAAATCAGTAATCGCCCCCATATAAAAAAGAAACAATATCAGTAATCGATAAAGTATGATTAAGCACTATTATCCTCTTTGCTTTCCTTGTGGTGATGATTGAAGCAGAGAATCTTGTCAAAGCGCAAGGGAACGGTACCTCAAAGACACAAAAGGGAAAGAAGGCTGGTTGTTATACGACGGGAGTTGGGAGGATATTCAGAGTCGGAGTCGTTGAGACAAAGGCAGCAGTTGCTCTCACAGTAGCAACAGACATTAATAAAAGGGCGGCGGAGCTTTCACCCTGTTGGTTTTCCCTTTTCCATGTTCTAGGGTTTTGGTTCTATTCTGCTGGTGCTGGAGCATGGAGGGGGGATTTCAGATATATGGTAGTCCATTATTAAGAATACAAGGGGATGGATTCATTTAAGAACTTCTACGGTTCTACCTATTTTTGTTTTTATTATAAAGAGAGAAACAGAGAAAGAGAGAAAGAAAAGAGATTTCGTTTGTTCGTTTGTTCGTTTGCTCCTATATGATTAATAAATGGCATTTCATTAATTTGAGTGACACCAAAGGCAAAGACGTGCTCTGGAGGCGACGGGCCATAAAAACATGACGTGGCTTTTTTTTTTTTTTTACCCTTTTCCTCCTCAACAATTTGGACTGTTGTCTGTATGCATACTATTGTATAATAGGAGGCATATTCGTAAATATGAGTGAGTATATTCAATCAGGCACAGATGGTATGACTAATGACCTGTCGCACATCCTCCACCACTTCACGGCTGGTTTCTGCGACTTTTTCACGAGTGCGGTGCAGTGCACTTACGTCCCTGCTCGCTTTTCAAACATCTTTCTGAATTCTGATGCACCAACAAAAACTCTTTCACAGAAATGAGAATCATAAAATAATAAATATGAAACATAAACGCGAAATTTCCAATATCCATCGTACTTTACACGTCAATCTCAACCTCTAACCATCTTATCTAATAGCCTACTGTTACGGTATGATACAGGCTTAGTCTTATCTACACTTGGTAGGCTTACATTAAGGGATATCATCGTCATTTTAAGATTTTTGAGAGAATTGATGTTATTTTTAGGCAGACCATCAAAAGCTTAACATACTCTTTGAGGAGGGATGGTCGACCTCTTTGGGTGCTTAAACTTGGAACTCCTAGACCAACTTTCCTTACAGGGCAGCCCTGGTTAATAGCTATCATGGCTACTAGGGTTCCACATGGGCGCACACATGCTCATGGGGGCAGTGCATGGACCGGCACTGCCCTACCGACACTCAAGGGAGGCTTGGCATGCGGGCCTGGCTCAAGCATGACCCTTCACCACGCTAGCCCCTTGCCCAAGTTGAATGAGCTATCTCGTTGCCCATAGCGCACGGGTGTGTTCCAGTCCAAGCGGTTGCCTATCATCATGGCACACAGGTGCCTACATCATCGGCATACAAGAGACCCATCACATCAGTGCCTAGTCGCCTCACATCATGGTCGTCCCCCTTTAGCACATAAGAGGCGCCTCCCATGGACCGACAAGATCCAGTCGAGAGCCCCGACCATGTGACTTGAGGTCATGATCCAGGGCTACTGACCTTGGTGGAGCCATCTCATCGGGCAACTCCTAGTCTCCAAACATACAAAGGCTTGTCCTGGCCTACCTTGGCCTAGATGCCGCACGGGTTTCTTCCGCTGTAGAACTACCCCGTGACAGTTGGTATCAGAGCAAACTAGCCAATTGTTGTTGCAATTGGTATCAGAGCAGATTAGCCCAGAGCCAGTTGAAGCGGTCATCCCGACAAGCAGCACATCGTGGGGTGCAGTCCCTAGGCACTTCCACTCGGGTTCAAGCAAGTAGTGCACATCAGGCCTGGTAAGAGGCCATTCATTCGTGTCCCCATTCCAATGACCCTAAAACAGTGCCCTTGTGGGGGCAGACGCATTGGTTGTTGTGCTCATGCGGGGGCAGACGCATGAGCCATCACCTGGAAGGCATATTGTGGTGGTTTGAGTGGGGGAGTGCCATGCTTCCTCACGGACATCAATTGTTGTTCATTTTAGTGAGTTGTGGGCGGTGCGCCTACATCTTGATTTCATGACAGATGAGCCATTGTTTCGTAGCTTTGTCTGAGGCACTACTAAGGCGGGGACAACAGTCTGAAATTGGTTGGTGTCGATGGTTGGTCAAAGAATATCACTGAAGTGGCAGTTTTGCACAGAACGGATCCTTGGTTGAAGCCACAATATTGGAATGATAGGAATGTGAGTACACTAGTCGTTGGAGCATGGCGGCCCTACACCGGTAATGCATCGGAGGACATGCACAGTTCAACAACAGGCAGAACATTCACAGCAGCAACAACTCATCACAAGGCGAGTGCATGTTCGGCAACATCATGGGTAAAAGTTGCCACCACTCGCACATAAAGCGGTCAGACTTCCTTGAGGCAGCAGCACATTGGGGCCCCCTCAGAGCGAAGATGTAGCCTGAACCGACGAGGCGAAGTGTAGTTTCGAGGGCCAAGAGAGCATAAGCCATGGACTAGGTTTGAGTAACCCACACACAGCGAGGTGAAGTCTACATGCCAGCATGGTGAAAGGGTACCCAGGACACATCTTCAACAGCAGGAGTAGACCTATCACAGCGTGTCCAGGAGCACCACCGAAAAGCTACCAAGAAGACAGTCGAGCCTTGAGGTAAAGATGATACATGGGGCGGACCTCCGCGAAGCATCACACACAATTTCTTCGAGGGCCCTTCTTTCACATTTCAACGGCATAGCCATTGCGCGGTTTGAGTAACCTCAACACAAGGGGTGAAGTCTAGGCAGGCCGGCATGGTGAAATGGTTCCATCCCCATAAATGGACACCAACATAGGCAAGACCCGGATTGGCCAAGCAAGCCCTGGACCAGGCATAGAAGTGGATGGCGCAGGACACAGATGCCCATTCACAAGAAGAGCCATTGTCGAGGATGACAATGGATTGAGTGGGGGAGCCTGTTACAGTCTGACACAGGCTTAGCCTTGCCTACACTTGGTAGGCTTACGTTAAGGGACATCACCATCATTTTCACGTAATATTTTTTAGAGAATTGATGTTTTCTTCAAGCAGGCCACCAAAAGCTTAACGTACTCTTTGAGGAGGGGTGGTCGACCTACTGGGGTGCCTAACCTTGGCACTCCTAGACCAACTTCCCTTGCGGGGCGGCCCTGGTTAATGGCTAACATGGCTACCAATGTTCCTCATGGGCACACACATGCTCATGGGGACAGTGCATGGACCGGCACTGCCCTACCGACACTCAACGGAGGTTGGCATGCGGGCCTGGCTCAAACATGACCCTTCACCATGCCAACCCCTTGCCCAAGCTGAATGAGCTATCCCGTTGCCCATAGTGCACGGGTGTGTTCCGGCCCAAGCAGTTGCCTATCATCATGGCACACAGGTGCCTACATCATCGGCATATAGGAGACCCATCACATCGGTGCCCAGTCGCCTCACATCATGGTCATCCCCCTTTAGCACGTAAGAGGCGCCTCCCATGGACCGGCAAGAGCCAGCCAAGAGCCCCGGCCATGTGACTTGAGGTCATGATCCAGTGCTACTGACCTTGGTGGAGCCATCTCATCGGGCAACTCCTAGCCTCCAAGCATACAAAGGCTTGTCCTGGACTACATTGGCTTGAATGCCGCACGGGTTTCTTCTACTGTAGAACTACCCCCGTGACACTATGGCACCTCCCACCCATGAATTGGGAACATCTTCCGAATGCAGAGATGTGCATGTGGGGCAAGGAAGCCATATCACCTAACTATCATGGGGCTATGCGACCCGTGAATTGGGAACATCCTGCATCACCTCCTACACATTGTAGTGTTAGGGCCTATGTCTAATCTTTATATTTTAATTCTCTTTTAACTATTTGATGTTAAACTTTTAGGATTAAGACTTAAGAATGTTAAGAAAATCCTACTAATAATTATAATAATGTAATTGACAATCCCTCACATACAAAATGCATACATTTCCCTACCTAAAACGCACACGACAACACTCATATGACATGATGATGGCGCGATCGATGAAATCAACTATATGGTCTCTCTCGTTCAATTCAATCTTTATCCTTGAAGATTCTTATTCAAGCACTCATTTGGCTTGAGTGCAAGGGAAGGAGGTCTTCTACAAGCTCCTAGCTAACTTCTACGGCATGCCCTTTCCACTTCACCAAATATTTCCATTGAGGTGTTTTAGAGGATTGGGATATTCTATGGTTGAGGATGAAGTCAAAGGCTTGATTCTTGGGTCATCTGAGAGCTGGTGTGGATGTTGAATCTGATTGCAAGAATCATCTTGGGTGTAAAGCATGGTAAGGCTTAAGTTGGCTTACATGGTATATGGAATTGACTTCAAGCCAAGGGGTAGTTTGAGCGGATAAGTAGATTCACCTACTTTGGTTATGATTTCACAATGTTCCTCATATTTTCTTACAAGCCTAGGGTGAACTCTCCAGAAAATTTTATGGCAATGGGTGTAGAGTTTAACTAGGTCCAAGTGTCCTACTTGGAGGTCGCCTATCCTGATCCACCCATTTCTTCATTCTCCTTAAGGGTTTTTCTAGGGATACTTTGGTGCGGTCAAGATATATACTTCTTCCACTCCTAGCTAGTGAAGGCAAAGGCTCGTTGGCTTTCTTCTTTGATAGTCCATGCAAACATGCACAAACACCTTGGTAGTTGGTCATTGACGACTTCAAAAGGACTTTAGTTGATGGAGGTAGGGTGAGCATTCGGTTTATTTAGTTAAAACCAAACTGAATAAATCAACTTTGTAAAGCATAAAATCAAACCTGATGAAGGGTGTTTTGGCCCGACCTAGCGAGAAGGGAACACGTGGGCGCGATCTGATCAAGGTATGACAGTCTAGCCTGGCAAGCCTAGTTCGCAACATTTGGAGCTCAAGTATTCAGCCGTCTCGGCCCAAAACTCACCTCGGTGTAGAGGCACCTCGGCATCCAATCCAATTCGAGACTGAAGAATCGAAGTACTAGCTCGGAGCTAATGACCGAATCGCCATGTAACCGACTCCAAAGGTCTCTCCAATAGATTCCAAGATACTCGACATCACGATGAGCTAACAGATCCCGACTTTTCCAAGATCATGATGAGGACTCATCCTGGCTCCGCCAGAATCGAAGGTGAAACGACAAACCTTATTTACGTGCTGCTCCTTCAAAAGCGAAACAAACTTTATCTCCATACCCCGGAGATCCTGGAGCTTTTTCGTGCGACCCATGACTACTCCAGTATATAAAGGCAAAACCCTCAAGGCAAAGGTACGCGTGATTACTCTACTCTCTAGCACTCAAGCTCTCAAGCATTCAACTTGCATTTACAGCATATTGACTTAAGAATCAGAGTGACCTCGTCGGGTTAGCCACCTTGGGCTCTCTGATAGATTGTTTTGCAGATCACTGACCCAACTCGCCGTCCACTTGGAGTTTGGATCGTCCTCCAGCTAGGAGTAGTCAAATCGCACACCATCAATTGGCGTCTGCCTCAGCAACTGGCAATTCGGCCCAACTGGCAATTCGGCCAAATTTTGGAGTCAAAATACTACGAACTGTGTCGTCGCTACCCGAAGAAGCGGCAGCTGCTAGGATGGTCTTCGAAGACGTAGCCTCCTCGGGCACGCGGGGTGGGGAGGGCTTGCCCGAGTCCTCCTCGATCAGATCTATCACAGGAAGTTGATCAGCAGTTGATAGTTGCCTGGGCTCAGGAACGACAGCTGGTGGGTGCTCAACGCAAGCCTTCTTGGAGGCTCTCTTCTTCTTCCCCCAATTCATGCTCCCGAAGAGCTCATTGGCGGGGATGTCCATGACAGCTGTGACAAAAAATGAGCTATCAAATATAGTATCAAAGTAAAATTGATAGGGAAAGTACAACAAACAGCGACCTACCAGGAGGACTCAAACCGGCCTGCACGAGCTTCTCCTCGGTCACGAAGTCTTTGAACTTCAGTTCGAGCTCCGCCCAAGACCGGAGCGCCTCCCTTGTCTTCAGGTCCAACCTAACGCCAGGGTCATGGATGGCTGCCCTCCAATGAGTCAGTTGGTGTTGCGGACCACAAAGTAGTGCCTCTTCCAGGTCGGGACCTTGTTAGGGAGCTCATGCAAAAGTTTGAAACTAGGGCGAGATGACAGATAGTAAGTTCGCTTATGCTTGGGCAGAACACAAGACGAATTCTTCTTTATGGAAAGAATAGAAGAAAAAACATCGAGGTCAAGGGGAAGGTTGTAATCATGAAAAAGTGAAATGGTCCCTACGATGTTGCGGATAGAGTTCAGGTATAATTGATCTATGGTGATGTTGAAAAATTTTACAATCTCGACTATGAGAGGGTGAAGTGGAAGGCGAAGACTAGCTGCGAGCTGCTCCTCGAAGATCACGATCTCGTCGTGACCGTGATCCCAAGGGAAGTTGCCTAAGGGGATGCTATACACAAAGTCGTTGGGAAGTTTGTCCTAAGCTACTAAGGTTAGGAGACTGTCCGCCGTCATTGTCGACGAGACGAAGTTGTTTGGCAGCCGACCTCAATGTGAGGTGGAAGCCAGGTTACTTGAGGCCTCTCGCTCCCGCCGAGGTGAGTTCACCTTGGGAGGACCGTGGACCGCATGCTGACCCAAAGTAACCTCCTTGGTAGGACGAGGATCCACGGTTTGAGCCAAGGTACCCACCTCGGCTTCAGCGGATTCACCGCTCCCATCTAAGAGACTATCAAAACTAAAGCTAGACATACTAAAAAAACACGGAATCGAAAAGAAAAAGCAAAGGGAGACTCACCAAAAGGAAGACCGAAGAAAGGAAAGCGACATCGGAAAGTCTTGAACGTGACTTCAAAGATTGCGGATTTGCGGGGATCAATGGTCGAGATCAACACGATCCAACGGCTCCTAGGGAAACCGGTTGCACGACCCTCGAGGTTGAAATTGATTTAGCAGGTGTTTTGACGTCTGTAGAGTTTATAAAACGGTGTGACGTCCGCGTGTAACTCAGATGGGACCTGAGTTTTTCCTAGGTTGAGTCGGGCGGCCGAACAGGTCCAACCAATGATTCGCCCGCCAAGTCGCCTAGACCTCGTGTCAAATCCGCCTGGACCCATCATGAACTCCCCGCACCGGGTTGAGACCCTTGGCTTGGGGAGTGGGGGCAATTGATGAAGGGTGATTTGGACCGACCTAGCAAGAAGGGGGCACATGGGCGTGATCTGATCAAGGGATGACAACTCAGCCTGGCAATCCTAGTTCGCAACATTTGAAGCTCAAGTATTCAGCCACCTCGGCCCAAAACCCACCTCGGTGTAGAGGCACCTCGGCATCCAATCCAGTTCGAGACTGAAGAATTGAAGTACTAGCTCGGAGCTAATGACCGAATCACCACGTAACCAACTCTAGAGGTCTCTCCAACAAATCCCAAGATACTCGAGATCATGATGAGCTAACAAATTCTGACTTTTCCGAGATCACGATGATGACTCGTCCCGGCTCCACTAGAGTTGGAGGTGAAACAACAAGCCTTATCTACGTGCTGCTCCTTCGAAAGCGGAACGAACCTTATCTCCATACCCCGGAGACCCTGGAGCTTTTTTGTGAGACCCATGACTACTCCAGTATATAAAGGCAGAGCCCTCATGGCAAAGGTACGCATGATTACTCTACTCTCTAGCACTCAAGCTCTCAAGCATTCAACTCGCATTTACTTAAGCATTGGAGCGACCTCACCAGGTTAGCCACCCCGGGTTCTCTAATAGATTGTTTTGTAGATCACTGATCCAGCTCGCTGTCCACCTGGAGTCTGGATCGTCCTCCAGCTAGGAGTAGTCAGATCGCGCACCATCAAAACCGAAACCAAATTATTAATAAATGAAAAAAATAACTGAAACCAAAATTTTCGAATTAGTTTTTGGTTATTTCGCTTAAATTTGAAACTGAAATTGAAACCAAAATTTTATAAAAATGAGTTAACTAAACCCAAAAATCAAAAATCGAAATAACCGAACCAAATAAACAGAAACCAAAATTTTCGATACGATTTTTTTTATTTAACCAAACAATGCTCACCCCTATGTGGAGGAGCTCTTTTATGTGTTGACCAAGAAACCTACAATGTCCAACAAGAGAACCCAATTATTGTCCAATAAGACCTGGAAACAATGTGGAGGTGGTCAATATGTTACTTCAAAAGTTTACTATAAATTACAATATCATCAATGTGCACAACAACAAATTGATCTAAGTGAGGATGAAATATTTGATTCATCAAGGTACAAAATGTACTAGGGGCATTAATAAGCCCAAAGGGCATTACAACAACTTCAGATGAAATATATCTCGTTACACAAGTGATTTTGAGTTTATCACCTTTTGCAATGTGGACTTGGTAGTAGCCAAACCTTAAGTCTAGTTAGGTAAAGTACTTAACCTGACTAAGTTGGTCAAAGGGGTTAGTCACTAAGGGTATGGGATACTTGTTCTTGATGGTTATGCTTGTTCTAGGCTAAGCAATCAATGTAAAGTCGAAGGGAACTATCATGTTTCCTCTAAAATAGCACGGATGCTCCAAAGAGGGCCTTAGAAGGTTGAATAAACCTAGCATCCAACACATTCAACTACTTTTGGAGCTCAACTCAAGTGGAGATATTTAGTATAGTGGACAAGATGGGGGTTCAACACCAAGCTCCAATTCAATTCTATGGTCAACTTCTCTTCTTGGAGGTAGCTTCCTCGACAACTTGGAGGGCATGACATCCTTGAATTCATCCAATACCACTGCAACTACTAAAGGAATGTCCTTTAGGGCTTGGTCCAACGTAGCCAAGTAAGTGGTTTCACCCTTTCGCACTCTATCTCTAAGCTATAAGGCTAAGAGCATCTTGGGGGTAGCTCTTGTCTCTAGAACCATTGGTGTAGGTGGAGCTTGGTCTTCAAAGATACATACTAAGTTAAGATAGGGCATGGGAACCGCCTTTACTTGTGTTAAGAATTCCATTTCTAGGACCACTTTGAAGTCATCCATGGGCACCACTAAAACATCAATCTCTCCTTCCCAATCACCAATTTGTAGGGCCACTCGTCGAGGTATGCCTTGTATTGGTCTGTCATTTGAGTTCACAACCTTCAACTGATTAGCTTCATTTGTCGATGTAACTCCCAATTTAATGGCTTTTTTTAATGAAGATGAGGTTGTGTGTAATACCTGTATCCACCATGGCCTTTGTGTGTTTCTCGTTTAGGGAAGTTTCCGCATACATTAACCCCTTTCGAGTAAATTTTATCGATTTTGGAAAACTCACCTTCTTCAAAGCATTGATCCTTTATAGCACCTCCATTTTTGTCTCCTTAAGGTCCTCCTTGTCACTATGTTCATCATCACTAAGCTTAGCGAGGAGGACATTCAATTGCCCCTAGTTAGGGTATTCTTTCATCTAGTGCTTTCCTTTACAGATGCAACAAGGAGAGGGAGGAGTCCTCTTTGTGAACTTACCACCCTTGTAGCTAGACTCCCCCTCTAGCCTCTTATAGAATTTGAATTCATTCAGCTTGCTTGACCCTATGTTTCCCTTGGGTCCATAGTAAGGTTTCTTATCACTTCTGACTTGCCTTGATATGTGAGTTAATGGATTTAGAGGCATCTTTGTTTGACCATCTTAGGTCCATCAATTTTTTCACAATTTCCATGACAAGTTTCTTCACGCCCCCGTTGGTGGAGTCCAAGGTTGACCTACTATTGCTAGCCATCCATGAAATTCAATCGCAAGTCTTCGTTAGATATATCTGTGATCATGAATGTTAGCATGAAGGACTCCTTCACATAGTCATGCAATAAACCATTGTACTTCAAGTTTTTGAGTTTTCGACAAAACTGGTATTCAACATTCTCCAAATAAAATTGGTGCTTTTATCTTTTTCTTGAACATGACCCAAGTAACAATGGAGCACAAGCCTTCCTCTACATCTGCACATCTCCTACACCACCATAATATAGCAACATTAGTAAGATACATAGCAACAGTGCATACTTTATCCACCTCATCAATTAGGTTGGTGGTAGTAATATATTATTCCATTTCCTACAAGAAGTTGTCAAGTTCCTAGTTATCTTTAGCTCCCACATAAGGGGTAGATTCTCAAACTTTGATCTTGGGAGGATCTGGAGCTATTGATTGGTGTGTTGGTGGCATTAACCATCAATTTCTTCAAAAGGATCACCTCACCCTTCAATTCCTCAAGTTGTTTTTGTAGCCTTTTACCAAGATTTCTAGTGGGTTGCCTATTTCGTCAAGGGTGTCAATGGAATGACCCTCCAATCTCTAACTACAATTGTCACTCTTTCAATATTGAGGTGGAGCTCACCAACATGATTACAAGCTTCACCTATAGCCACCTCACATCACATGACGCACTTGTCCATGGCCGCAAATTTGTCGATGGACTTTTCATGTTGCTAGCCTTCAATGTTGTTCCTTTGACTTTGGGAGAGTTGACTCTAGGCTCGTCCTCATTCAAATAAACCTACGAGATTCCCTTTGTATCTTGGCATGGATCTCTCATTCCTTCATCATGTTGGAATCGTTGTGTAGCATGTTGATAGACAATGCGTGGTTGCTGGTACTTGAAGGTAATCATGCTCTAATATCAACTATCACGGGGCTATGCATCATGCCCTCATGTTGCATTCAATGATGATTGAATAAGTCTACGAAATGAACAAAACAATCAACAAGCAACAACAAAAGCAAACGAATTAGACAAAAAGCAATTGTATTGCATTAATGTGGAAAACATAGACACATAGTTAAGTGTTAGAGGTCCCCCATGCTCAACCATTACACCTCAATTCTCTTCTAACTACTTACCTCCCTTTAAGGCCTTATTCGCTTTTCGGTAAGTTACTTACCCGGGTAAATGCAGTTACCTGGGCAAGTTTTTCTTGGGAAACACTTACCCGGGTAAGTACATTTCCCATGTTCTTTTATTTCTCATGTAAATAAGGCAATGACCATTTTAGCCATAAAAATCCATTATTAAAAGGGGCATTTTTGTCCCATTCAAGTATTGGCAACTTTCCCCCTAGGTGGGAAAGTTATTTACCCACCTAGGAGATGGATATCACTTACCTGGGTAAGTGGTACCCAGGAAAATGAAATTTCCCTAGTCCCCACATAAATCTGAAAAAAGAACAAGGGATTCTTGGTCAATAGGAACCAAAATCCCATTGACCAACTTTCCGCCCTCTCAAAATCCGAAAAAAAAACACCCCCTAAAGAGGATGTTAACATTTTGGGAATCTGATAGAATGATACATCAAAATGTTAAAAAATTATAGTAATAATTATAATATTGCCATTTGTAATCCCCACATACAAACTACATACATTACCCCACCCAAGACATACAAGATGACACTCAAATGGCATGTTCATAGCACGGTTGATGAAATTGACTATGACACAGTAGTAGGCCAGTACCATCAATTGTCTTCACCTGCCAATGAAATAGGTTTCAACACCCTCCTAACATGATTTGGCACCACGCATCTCATACATGACGGATCCTAGTTTTAGATTTCAATTCCTCCATTCCACAGTTCTTTGCCTCTTTAAATTAAAAAAATGACAAAAATTAAAATACATGCATATGATTTTTATTAAAATAACGAATATGATATATTATATTTATATAAATTATAACATATATTTTATACATGTATCATATAATTATTTATATTATAATCATCACTGACGAGGGTGGATTTGGCCCTCCAATGATATTGTGACACATGGCACCTCGGAACAACTAGGTGACACCCAGAACCACTTAGGCAACAACTTGCCTTAGCCAAGTTGATGGTGTCCCACCTGGCAGCTTGGCACAGGCACCGACCTGGCGGCCTGGCACAAGCACCAACCTGGTGGCCTGCGAGACGTGCTCGCCAACGAATTCGGCATGCATATCCTAACACTCCCATGATCCTTAGAAGTTGGTCTATGTACCGAATGATCCGGAGGGTGGTCAATGTGCATGGCGGTTACCTTCGGGAATCTCGGACCACTTAGACGACCTCGAGAAAATCTCAGATGCGGTGATTTTTAGCTTTCATACTAAAAGCACTAACCCCAATGACATAGGGGGGCAAGTAAGCATATTCTAGCTTTCATACTTTGTGATTTTTAGCTCGCAGTCTACTATGAGAGTACTGACTTAAGCATCGGAGCAACCTCACCGGGTTAGCCACCCCGGGTCCTTTGACATTGATTCCTTGTAGGTCTCTAAAGAACGACAAAGCTCACCAATAAATCCAGCTCGGCCCTCTAGTCAGCTCGACACTCTGGTAAGCTCGGCACCTAATAGGCAGATCGTCACATAACCTACCTAGCTCGGCCCAGTCAGATCGTCACCTAACCTACCTAGCTCGGCCTAGTCAGTTCAACACCTAACCTGCCCAGCTTGGCCCAGTTAACTCAGCACCTAATCTGCCCCCAGTTCAGACCAAATGACGAGGTACTTAGCACAAAAAATTGATACATCACCAAATGAGAGGTGATTGATTCATCATTCCATTATATGAATCACCTAAGCCTTTCTCCTAGTGCCAACTATATGAATTCATATATACATCATTTTTCATCATTCCATTATGGTTAGTGTCATATTCAACATTAGATTAAGAACACATAATATAAATCATTATATTAGTTACTTGGGCCTTTCAAAAGAATAATATTAGTGACTTGGGCTCAAAGCCCAACAACCCGGCCCATGAGCAACCCTTACTTCCCTAGTCCTAACTCCTAATTACTACTACTAATCATGGGCACAAACAAACCAAAGCCCATTCCAACCCTTGCAAAAGAAATCTTGTCTATTTCCATGTATGCCCTTAGAGTTTGGCCAAGTGGCAACAATTCGAGTTTTAGTGGCACTCATCTTTTTTTTTTTTTTTTTTGCAGTGTTCTACATGTGCGATGCACAGGCTGTTGTTTAAAAATATATTTTTTAAGTGAAAAAATGAAGTAACAGTGACTCACAAAGTTTTTATATATTTTTAGTTTTTTACTTATAAAATAGTAGAAAATTAATTATATTTTCTTTTTAGTTATTGAGCTTCGAACTTATTCTTTTGTATATAGCTTATATATTATGAGAAGTACATAAAATAACTGCTTAGCATGAAAATCATTCGATGGTAGCTCAATTGATAGGTTTAATGGCTAATTGTAGTGGAGACTTGAGATTAAATACCGTTGTTCCTAGGGTTGGGGGATAGGCTACCCCTGTTGTGTAGCCTTATAAATCCAAAAAATGTGCTTAGCATGAGATCAAGAACCAAGTTAAAAGAAAAAAACAATTTCAAAATTGAAATGACACAAATAACGAAAGGATCATGTTGAACAATCCATGAAACAAATCCACATTAAATTAATAAAATAATAGAGAGAAACCTAATAACCCATGGAAAAGGAGCAATGATTTCTTTAGACTTTTACACAATAAGAAGATTGGTTTACCGCATGTTCTGGGTGGGCAAATTTGGGTTTTGACATTAGTTTGAGTTCAATCTAGGTTTCATATTTAGGTTGGTCCTTATCCTACCCCAACCCATCTAATTTACACCCCTACTTTATTAGAGAGAGCCAAAAGGAATTAAGAGAGATTTAAAAGGAAAAAATGGATTTAATGGGGAGTGATTAAGAGAGATGCTATAGATGTTGACTATTAAGGTGGAGGAGAGAGAGACTTGAGAATGACTTTAGTAGAGAGTAAATATGGATTTTTTGAGAGACAATAAAGACATGCCAGAGTTTTATTTTTGATTTATTATATTTTTAATGAAAATTTAAAAATAAATATGCACATGTATGAGAAAAGAGAGGAAGATAAGATATGTGTGAGCTTTGTGGTGAGAATACCCCTCCTCTCCCCTCTTTCTTCTTTCTATTATATATATAGATAACACCCCACTAGCCACATGCCAGCCATAAACTGCATATGCCCCACAACCACTCAATCTTTTACTTCGCATGCATGGCTGGCATGGAGAGTTATATTGGTTTAGTCCAGGCATGTCCAACACAAGGTCTCAACAAGCGGTCCCAACATCCATCACATTGAAAACATCTTGCCGAAAGGTTCCCAACATCCATCAGTTTCTGCTCCCAACAAAAACCGCTTCCAACTTGTTCCAACATGATCCGACACCACACATCTCGGGTGAGATGTGCAGTGTTGGAATGCATTGGAAGCATTTTTTTGGTTGTGAGTCGATCTGATCCTCCCCATGTCCAAGTAATCCCACCTCTGGTTCTACACTTTTTACATATATAAAATAGGGTAAAAAGGTTTAAACATATCTTGAGTTTTCATAAATTGACTTAAAGGTACCTAGCTTGAGCTTTTCAAAAAACTTAAATATATCTTATGACTTTTTTAATATATCTTTCCTTTTCTTTGAACTTTTCAAAGTATATCCTAAATTTTTCAAATTCATGTGGGTGTTGGGCATGTCTGTAAAAAACGACAAAGCACAATAGGATGAAAAAAATAGAAATAAAGAAAGAAACATGATAGTTTTCACGAAATGAGATAATGACTGAAATTTTGTTCATTTCAATATGTGAATCCATCCTATCTCTAACTCCAATTTTTTTCTTCTCAATATTCATGAATTGTAGATTCCTGAAACCCTGGAAATGGTCTCCAACCAAGACTTGAAGATGAATGAACATACTATTGGTTGTTAATATCTTGTTCTGTAAAACACATTTCTTCTGGGTAGCATGACTTTGAGTAGGAACTTGAAAGATGAAACAATCCCCTCTCTCTTTCAACCGTTAAATCCAGAATATCAAATGGAATAAAATTCATAGAAGCCTTAACTCCTATAAACAAATATTTAATATTCACTTTTCAATCTCTCCCCTAATTTTTAACCTGTATTTAGTATTCCGTTTTTTTCTTCTCTCCTCTCTTTCTCTTTCTTCTTCTTCCACCTCAATTATCCTTTCTTCTATTCCTATTGAAAAGGGCAAAATAGGATTTTCAAATCTTTAAATGAATTTATGAATGTTTCATTGATGGAGGGTATGTTTAAGTCCAATATTTTTGAACCGTCGTTGACCCAGACGATTGGACTGTTTGGCCTGGGACCCGTCCAGGCAACCGGTTTCATTTACCCCAAACCCGGTTCCTAGTCAAAAACCGTTGAATTGGTCAATGACCTATTGACCTGGGCGGTCAAACCACCAACCCATTCAATGGTTTTTAGCCATTTTTATTTTGATTATGTTTTTTTTTTATTTTTTTGGTAGAACGGACTGTTGGTTTGAACCAAACGGTTGAACTGTCAACCCAGAAACCCAGAAACCAATGGTCAAAACAGTTCCGATTCTGGGTCATTTTTGAAACATTGTTTAAGTCTGATTGAAATAGCCCATAAGGTATATTTAAGTCTATTTGAAAAACTTAAAATATATAATGAAATTATGAAAAATCAGGATATGTTTAAATCTTTTACCCAATAGAATACCTAGAATCAGTGATTAACCCCCGAGTAAATTGGGTTAGGCCAGTAAAAGGAACCTCTTATAAAAATTGAGGCACTCATCAATGTAGTGGAAGTTGACTATGTATTCACGGGCAGGATGTGGTTTATAGGGGGGCTACTAGTAGGCAAGGAGGGGGCTGCAAAAAAATTTTCTGAGGGGGATTACAGTCCGAAAATCCTCAAAAAAAAATCTATAAAAAACTGAATTATCTATTTATATATTTGGGATTTTCATTATAACCCTGATTTGTCTTATTGCTATTATGTGTCAACAGGGCCATAGCTGACCTGTCTTTCCACCCTTAATTTATCCCTTTTGTATACCCCCTTATCCACGGTCCACCATTACCGTTATATTTTCATTTAATTATCCACCAGCCCATACCTCACTTTATACAAGACTCGAGTGTTCTAGTTTATGTTACATTGCAGTCCAAGCCCAACTTCTGACGAGGCTAGTACGTGATACGTGCACTGCCACCCTATTATAATACTTGACCCGAGTCTGGAATAAGAAAGAATTCATTTCATTTTCTGACATTATACCTTTGAAATGATTCAAAGCAAATTAAAAAGATAACCAGTAAATACTCATTAAGATATAACTATTTGATCTGGTCTCACTTGACCCATCCAATCATATGATGCATGGTAATAAACTAATAATAGTGTTCATGGTGACAACCTTTGACCCAATTTTAATATACCCTTGGCTGCTTTATTCAATAATATCCAATATGTGGATAACATGAGAGAGTAACAGGCTTTTAAAGTGTAAAAGAAATGGGCGGGTCGGAATTTTGTTAAAATTTGAAAGAACCCTATCCAAAACAGTGTAGAATGCTAACTTGAGCCAATCCAAGTTGCACCCTAGTTATTGGGGGATTATAGTATGTATTTATATATACCAAACTCAGTAAATCCAACCAAAGGGCTTTTAGTTCAGATAATTGGTTAGCCATAAAAAAAAAAAAATGAAGCAGTTAATTTTGCTCTTAAAAAATACTTAGGCTGTATTTGATTGCAATGCAAATAAATTTGTACTGATGTAAAACGATGACAGTGCAAATGATTTGAGTGTAAATTCTGACCTATTTTGTTTCAAATTTGAGCCTTTTTTGTTTGATGCAATAAAAATAAAGTAAATTAAGACATGAAGTAGGATAAAGTAAAATCCAAAACAAAATTAAACAAGAATTTGCATTTTTTACATTTGCACTCCTATACGTTTGTACTAGTGCAAATAAATTTGCACTGCAACCAAACATAGCCATAATTCAAATAAGGTGGGACACTAAAATTTCTAATTGAATTTTATTAAAACACATCTACCAGAAAAAGAATTTTGTTAAAATACAAATATTTACAAATAAAACCTTATTTGATCTCTTAAATGAAATAAATAATGGATTAACAAAAAAAATCAAATAAATAATGGTTGTCAAACAAAATATGTCAAAATTATGGTTTGAAAACCAAACCGGACTGGACAGTTAGACTGTTTGACCCAGGAACCGATCATGGTTCCAGGTCTGGTTTTGGACCACAAAACCATTTAACTGGGGTTCAGACTGGATGATCGGGCCATTTGACCCAGAAACCAGTGGTCAAAACAGTTCCGTTTACAGGTCAGTTTTTAAAACTATGGTCAAAATAATATCCCCATATTAAGTATAGGGTGGTCATTATGTAGTATAGATTACAGTTTAGTTTCAGTGCTTCACTTCAATCTTCTAAGTTTAAGAAAAGAACAACCCCCGAAATAAAAGATGATTTAAAAGAAATAAACCCAAATTCTGGTCGGAATCATACTTTACCTAATGGGGGAAATTGGCCTTCAAATTGTTAAAATACAATTCAATAATCTAGATAGATTCACAGAATAAGTAAATTGATAAGATTCCTACCTAGGAAAAATATATGCTTAAATGAGCAGTAAAAAAAAAAAATCAATCCCTGCCAAAGAAAGAAGATAGTTGGAGCGAGTTCAGGTCACCAAAAAAAAAAAAAATATATATATATATATATATATATATATAAAGAAAAATAAAAGCAAAGAATAAAAGGTAAACCTGAACCAAACTAAAATAAGAATTCCAACAATATATATGAATTAAAGACTGAGAGTGCATTAGAGAGAGAGAGAGAGAGGTGATGAAGCAGATAAAAAAAAAGAACTGAGATAAACACAGGACTGTCATGGTCAAATTAAGCGCAAATTCATTGACCATTCTTAATTTGTCACCCAACCTGCATAAGGTATAATATTTACACCTTTTTAGTTTTTAATGTCCTAGACCTGTATATCAGGACTCCGCCATATTAACAAAAACTATTTATGGGTACGTAGAATGAAGAAGATAAAAGTTGTGGGACAAATTTTCAAGGGAAACTGAAATCCAATACAAAGTGAAGAAATAAACAAGACAAAGTTTGAACATTCTCCATAAAATTAATACACAATAAGGTTTACAGTTCTAGCTAGAGTTCAGAGAAAGATGATAAAAGCGAATAAAAGAAAGCAAATTCAAAGCTCGACTTCAAGAGCGAAGCTAAAGAACCCAATTAATTAAGCGATGACAATAACCAACCAACAGCAGAGCTTCAATTATTCTTGAACAGCTCTAGGCAATGTTGTTGATCCAAGTTCCTGCTCCAGAACTTTTGATAGTACTCCTCGTAAGTAAAACTCTTGTACATGGCAGGAGTTCCGTCCTCAGTGAGCCCCTCCGCCGGGGTGATCACTGCATGATTGGCAGGGCACAAGAATGAAGCCACCGAGATCCTTGGCTTCTCAGTGTTGACGACGGTTCGATGCCACACACTTCTGTACTGCCCGTTACTCAATGCCTACAATTAATTAATTTTTGGATTTGAGTTGATCAAGGTCCTTACATTATTACATCATTTTAATTCATGAAATTGGCCATTAATTAGTATATTATGTTACCTGTAATTGATCACCAATGTTAATGATAAATGTATCCGGTTGGGGATTTACAGCAAACCAGTTTCCATCCTTGAACACTTGCAAACCAGCTACTTGTTCATCTTGAAGAAGGATGGTAATGGCGTTGGGGTCTGTATGAGCCGGCAATCCATATGTTAGCTCTGGTTGGGGGCATGGTTGGTAGTAGTTAATGGCCATGTGTTGCCCTTGTTCACCCAAAACTTTCTCCATGTATTCTTCTTCTAACCCTAAGCTCTCTGATATGTATTCCAGTAATCTGAACCCAAGTTGCCGAACTTCTTTACTGTATCTACTTACTACATCCCTATTCATACCAATACAACAAACCTCAACTCAAACCATTATGGGGTGGTAAAGCTTTATATCCAGAAGCATTAATTCAATCAAAAAATATGCATGGATTCAGTACAATTACAACTTCCCGGCCATGATGGAGATGGAGTGGTGTATCGTCATTTAATTACAATTGTATGATTATGAATACTTAATAGTGAACAAAATACGTGGAGAGCAAAACCGAATTCGTCAGTCATTGAAAACTGGATCATCCCAATAGTTTTAGATCGGAAAAGATAATATATGAACAACCTAACTACATCATCCATGAAAGTGAAAATGGTTCAGAATGAAACAGACCCAAAATCTGGGTGAACCAAAGACCAACCGGTTTGGCCGTGGGTTCAAAACACTGAACTCGTCACCACACATATGATATGATGTCTGACTCACCTTTTATGAATTAAGAGTAAGACAACACCCTCACCAACCGTGGACCGTGGACCGTGGTTGAAATAGCAAGCCACCGTGGGCTTGGACTTCTCTGCAATTAATTAGATTTTAATAATGGACTATTTGAGCCAAAGAAAGCCCACGAACAAAAGGGCGATCAAACGAAAAGTCCAATAGTTAAGAGAGAGTGACTTTGGTTAGGTTTTCCTTCACTAGTTCACTGGCGTGGTATGCGGCTGCTCCACGTGTGAAACTATGCGATAAGGATGGCAGAACATCAATCCACACCAAAGTCCAAATTGGAGAATGGAGATGGTCAGATGCCGATGGGTCGTGGGTCATGGGACTGGATTCACTTTCACTCTTTTTCTGACCTCACGTGGAATTTTTAGATTTTCCCAAACAAGAGAGACGTAGCTAATTTATCCACCTTTAGGAATTGCAACGGGGCGGGTTCGAGGCGGGCAGTACATATCCCATCCCCGATCCCCGACGGGGAAAGGAATCCCTGAAACTAAGAGAAAGAAAGGACCTTGGGACTTGGGAGAGTTTATGTCGATGATGACTGATGAGAGAGAGTCAAAAGGGTGACAGCGGCAGCGACGATGATGAAGGTCGACGGTCTGTGAATCAGCGACGAAGACAAAGTCTCTTCCTCAGTTCTCTAGCCTCTCCTTTGTTCGATGTCCGATGGGCGAGTGGGCAGTGGCAACAGTAAGCGACAGCGGTTGGCAGTCGGTGAATCGGCAACAAAGACGAAGCTAGGGTTTACTGGTTTTGTGGTTTAATCACTTCTCTTGAGTCTTCTCTGTCGAATACAAAAGAATGAAGACTGGTAACTAATTTAGTCGAGGGTTAAGGGTTTTCCAACTTATCAAGTTTTCTTGATTTCTTCGAATTATGTTTTAGACTTTTAGTTTTTACTATTTTATAAATAAGTTAATAATTATTATACTTATATAATATAATGTTATATATAGTATATATAATATAATAATAATATAATATTATATATATAATATTAATCAGGGATGGGTCAAGGCGGGGATTGCATTCTTCGTCCCCGTCCCCATCCCCGACCCTAACCCCGCCAAGGTACCCCCATCCTCGACCCCATCGGGTCGGGGAGCCCGGGTACCCATCGGGCACGGGAAAATTGCCACCCCTATCCACCGTCTTGGAAGAAGGATCCTTTCTTTTTTTTTTTTAATTTTCGTCCAAGTCAAGTGTATTAGATTATATCAATCAATAGCTGAAGGAGACCTGCAACTAGAGGCAATCAAGCTGAGCCCGAACTTTCAAGCATCTCTAGCTTGAAAAGAACTCAAACTCGAGCCTAATAATTTATTAGCAAGTCGAGCTCGAATAGCCAAATATTTGATTCGGCTCGAATCCACTCGTAAGATCTCCTACACTTTACTCCTTGTATGAAGGTGTATACTAACTAACAATTGGAAATTTACATGCCAAAGGGGATGGTTTAGAATTTTGATGAATTTTTATTGGTTAGTGTAAATTAAGAGGCCAAAGGGATGGTTTAGAATTGGGAGAAATTTTTGTTGGCAAGTGTACGCCCATTAAGAGATCGGACAGTATTTATTGAGTGGAACCCAAGAAAGACAAATTTCAAAGAAGAGAGAAGCTGAGTAAAAGGAAGATAATCGTACTTGAAGGAAGAAGGATGAGAAGGCCATTCATGCACGTATTTGTCTAGAGGATAACAATGAAGGCGGAGATAGTCTCTCCAGTTGCGAACCGTTTCTTTCTTCACATTGAAGCTCGTAGACAATCTCAGCGTCTTGGATGGATCATCCGAGTAGTACTTCATCTTCTCTTCCACTGACATGTGAAAGAACTCCTTCGCCATTTCCAACATTCTCATCGTTGATTCCACCGGTATTCCATGGTTTATCACCTACAATGCACCCATAACTAATTAACCATCAATAATATAATTAGATTAAAGAGCCCCCACCTCATCAAGAAATTAAATAAGATATAAGTACATATACAGGCAGTATATGTATTGCAGAGAAAGAGAAAGAAAGAAAGAGAATGAAATGAAGAGTAGCAATAGAAGACCTGGAAAAAACCAAAGCAGCGACATGCATTCCCAATTTGCTGGCTTATTCTACATCTGTCCACGCAAGCCAAATCCACAACCGGAATGTCCGGGCAGTTAGTGACTTGTGATAGTCTAGGCCTCTCGGATTCTGGCCGGACATAGTTCTCCGGCAGGGTTGAATATTGGAACCCGGTGGAGAGGAATTTAGGTTCCATGGATTGTGTCGAGAGAGAGAGATGATAAGATGGCAGGATGGCAGGATGTGTTGCTGAATGCTGAGCAACAACTTCCAGGAAAGCGAGAAATTAATTAATAAGTTTAAGGGTCCCTCATGGAGTAGGATATACTTTAGTTGATTAAGCGTTGACGACAAGTTAAAGTCTATGCGCCACTAATTGATTGACATCTGTCCCGCGATATCGCGTTTTAAAATCGAGAAAGAAATGATAAGAAAAAAAATAGAAAAAGGAATGGTTATTACGAAAAACCCACAATAATGCAATGTTTTAAAATCGTTGGTGGCCCATTAAAACTTATAAAAAAAATGCATATAATACCTTTCTGTTCGATTCAACGAGATGAGATGGCTGATAAAGTAGCGGGTAAAGTTGGAGAGAAGGGAGAGATACAAGAATCCGATCTGCTGATCACAAATCACAAATCCGATCTGCGGCAAGATGTGCGTGGCCAGCAATGTGTGATTATCAGTATCAGCAGATCCAAACTCGAGATACAATATACTTTGTTTCTCCTCCTAGCTGGCGTAGGGGCCATTTCTATGGCCTAAGCACAGCATAGAGATGTAATCTTTTGTCTTGAGAAGACGTTAGAGACTTCATCAACAAATTTGTTAGTCAATAAATATAATGATAAAAACATGTTTATATAGTACTGTTCAAGTTTGAAAATGCCACTTTAGATCCTAAAGTTTGAAAAGGGGCCACGACAAGTAAACTTCAAGATCTATAGTGGTATAAAGTTAATCAAGTAAATTAAATAAATTACTTTAATTAAGATAATTAAGTAAAGTAAGCCAACTATATAAATTAAACAATTAAATAAGTAAATTAAATTAATCAAGAAAGCTAAGTTAATTAAATAAACAAAGTTAATCAATCTAAATAAGTAAAATAAGCCAATTAAGCAAGGTTTTGAAAACCATCCAAAATGAAACCACTTTGACCACTAGTTTTTGGGTCAACGGTTCGATTGTCTAGTTGAAATGGATCAGCCCGTGACATTTTGAAAAATAAAAATTAAAATGATCTGAAAGCCATTTATTGGATCAAACAGTTTAGCGGTTCAACCATTCGACTTAGCTGTTTGTTGACCAAGTTAATGTTCTTTTTCTCGAAAATTTTGGACCAGGTATAAAACGGAACTGGATATTTGATAGGTTCTTGGGTCAAATGCTTTGATTGCATAGTCAATCATGATTTTAAAACCATAAAATTAAGCAAATTAACTAATTGTTAAGATAAGTAAATAGAGCAATTAAAGAAATTAAGCTAATTAAACTAAATAAGTAAATAAATCCAACTATGTAAATTAAGCAATAAGTAGATTAAACTAATTAAAGATTCTAAGTTAATTAAGTAAAATAAATAAATAAAGCTAATCAATCTAAATAAGTAGGTTAAGCCAATTAAGTGAATTAACTAATTGTTTAAGTAAATTAAGTAAACTAAGCTAAGTAAATAGAGCAATTAAAGAAATTAAGCTAATTAAACTAAATAAGTCAATTAAGTCAATTAAACAAATTAAGCTAAGTAAATAGAGTAATTAAAAAATCAAAGATAAGTTAAGGTAAATTAATAAATTAAGTAAATAAAGTAATTAAAGAAATTCCGTAAAGTAGATTAATTAAGAAAATTGGGTTACTAAATTAACTAAGTTAATTAAGTAAATTAATATTGTTGGCTTACTATTACTTATGTTAATTAAGTTAGTGTTTAAGTAATAATTTACTCTTAATTGTTGTTAATTATTTACTATTGTTAATTTAATGCCTTTAATTTGATAAAATCCTTGAACTAATTTATTTCAAACTTAACAAAATTTATTTTTTAACATCTAAAGTGGCCAACTTTAGGGACTAAAGTTGCCTTTTCAAACTTTAGGCGTTGGCCCATATTCTCAGACTGGGCCCATTCAAAGTTTAACAAACTCTCAACCTTAGCCCAAACTGCTTCTCTAATGTCTTGATCCATGCCTCCTCGACCAACTCAATTACGGATTATTGGTTCAGTCTAGATGAAGATGACAGTATCAGCCACAAAGTTCTTCTTTACTTAGGTTTTGCCAACAATGTGGGCATTTTCTTAAGATGGTTTTTTTTTTCAAAAAAAAAAGGACCTAACATAATTAATGCATTTTTACTATCTAAAAACAATTGCAATAATGGATTTAGAAAGTTCCCAATCCAATTATTTTTTATTCAAATTATCTATCTTAGAATTTTTCTTTTAATTTTTAAAGATATAAAAATCAAACATAGGGCTATTTAAACTCAAACCCTAAATTTGATTTTTTTCGGATTTAAGTTTTTAATAATTGGATCATATTCGAATGTGGGTGCATCTGATCCAAATCCCACCTGATTACAGATTTACGGTCCTAAGTGGAAATTCACTATTTTTTTGTTGTCTATTTTCATATGCAGTCTCACTACATAAGTAAAAAATGAATATAAAATAAATGAAAAGCAAATTTCATTAGAATAACAAATTATTTTCAAAATTTAGAAGCTTTCTTCTTTAACTTGAACTCAGAGGACACGATAACCAATGCATGTGTTTCTTATTTTCGTGATGAAATAAATAGATAAGGTATCCTAAAGGAAGGATGTTCAATTCATCTTAGTGTAAAGATGAATGTCACATAACCAATTTCAAGAGTGATTGATTCTTCTCATTACTAGAGAATAGGACCAATTGTTTAAATTGGTTGACGAGTGACCATTACTGTGGAGTAGTTAATATACTGAATTCTCTACCCTTTTTCTTTTATCTTTATCTTCTGTTCTATTAATTTTTTTGATACTACCATAAGGGCATGTGTCATGCACACTTAGAATTAATAATTAAATGGTAAAAAGATGAAAAAATCATTTAAATTTTGATTTTTTTCACTGAATTTTTATAAATGATTCAATTTATTAATTGGATTTGAAGAATAAAATATTTGAGCAACTATCATTTATGTGCTACTAAAATGTTTTAATTTCACTTTTATGTAAGGTTTTAAAAGCCAACTAAAAAATAGAACAACTTTGGTCTTCAGTTTCTAATCAGCGGTTCAACCAAACGTTTTGGCCCATTATAATCTGAAAACCCCTCTATGAAGATACGATCCAAAGGTGATAAACTTATATATTCATATCAAGACTGAACCCCTCTATTACAAACTTAGAGTAACTTAGTAAGAGATGCTAAATCAGTTATTGTTTCGACCATGGAGCAAGTAAGAAAATTTAAAAAGTATGCATGTTGTTATGACAGAATCAAAAAACGTGGGGAGTTTGGATCTGCTCTTCACAGAGCATGCCTCATACCGACCTCATGGCCTAAGAAAGTTTGGGTCTATTGCAAATATTTTTAGTAAAGGGCAAACCTTTTAAACTATTCCTATAATTTAGTTAATTGACAAATAATACTCTTACTGTCTAATTATTATCTTAGAGTACTCTTATGGACGGGTTTGAATATGTTTATAGGCCCGTGGGCTTAAATTCGGGCCAAAAAGTCCGGCCCGCAATAAATTCGAGCCGGGCTCGAGTTTTGTCAAAATAGCCCAGCCCAAGCCCGGCCCGGCCCAATCTAAAATTAGACTTAAAATGGGTTATGTGATTATGTCCATTTGAATAATTTTTTTTATTTAAGAATGTAAAACTGTGTTTTAAAACGTAAAAAAAAAGGGAAAAAAGCCATCTTGTAGGCCCATTGTTCATTTAAATAGGGAAAAAAAAACATCTGAATTTTTAATTCTAATTTGAATAGGGAAAATTGTAATTTTTTTTATTAGGTCGGGCTTCGGGCTTTTTATCAGGGCCGGGCTTGGGCCCAAGTTATAGGCCTGTTGGTCGGGCCGGGTCGGGCTCGGGCTCGGACCTAGCGTATTTCCATTAATGATGAGTAAAAGCCCGACTCGAGCCCAGCCCGACCCGGCCCATAAACAGGTCTATCACCAACAAGTTATAACAGAAAGGATGAAATGTCCCTTTTGCCCTTATTCTTTGCTCAATGAATGTGATTCCGTTTTCACCGGAAGCGACCTCAAGTAGTCCAATAACAATCCCATCGGGCCTCTTTTCACCCTACAATCTCTAATGAAATTTGAGATTGGAATGTTGACGGTACTTCCATTTCTGATTCTGGAATGAAGAACAAAAGAAAATAATGAAAACTCCAACACTTGCAGCAGCACCAATAATCGGAGAATAATTTCTGTTTTTTTGCGACCGTTCTTCATCGCGACTACAACCAGCACCCTTCCCTTTCTTAAGCGACACCTCCTGCACCCTTCCCTTTCTTCCTCTGGATCTTCTTCATGTAGAACTCGAAGTTCTCTGCCCTCCAAGATGTATCTATCAGCTCAACCATTGATGAGGCCGAGATGCAATTGCAGCCAACAGACGACCACTACTGAACCGTTCCTCAATATATGTGTCAAGCTTGTGACCCTGTTGCTGCTTCTCAAGTTTCCTCAGGACACGGTTGCTTTTGTTTGCTTCCTTAATGGAAGCTTCACTAATGAGCGCAGATTTGGCCCTCCAGTGAAATTGCGACACATGGCACCTCGTGACAACTAGGC
>NW_010729074.1:12073412-12108258 GCF_000365185.1 Nelumbo nucifera
AAGACCCGGTCGCCTCTCCGACACGGGCAAAGTCAAAAAAGAGTAGACTACGAGTCACTCCCAAAGCCTATGGGCCACATTACTGCTTAAGACCCGGTCGCCTCTCTGGCACGGACAAAAGTCAAAGAAGAGTAGACTACAAGTCACTCCCAAAAGCCTATGGGCCACATTACTACCCGGTCGCCTCTCCGACACGGGCAAAGTGAAAAAAAGAGTAGACTACGAGTCACTCCCAAAGCCTACGGGCCACACTATTGCTAAATATCCAGTTGCTTCCTCAGCAGGAGCAAAATCAGCAAAAGTAAACTATAAGTTGCCCCAGAGCCTAAGGGCTACACTACTGAACTGGCGGAGACCCCCTCACCTTACTGGCAGCTTGCCACATACAGGCAGCTCCCAAAGCCTAAGGAATTGGATCAACACTTACTAGCTCGTCGACTTACAGGCCAAAAGAAATCTACTCCCTTCGCTGAGTTACTCTCAGCTCGGGAGTGGGGGGCAAATGATGAGGGAAGATTTGGCCCTCCAGTGAAATTGTGACACRTGGCACCCCGTGACAACTAGGCGACACCCAAGCAACAACTTACCAAGTCGGTGCACTGCCTGGCGCGCGGCCTGCACGCAGCCTGTGCACTGTCTGGCGCGGCCTGCGCGACCTGGCCGACCTGGATCAGCCTGACACATGATCCGACCTGGCCGACGTGGCAACCCATAAGACGTCCACCGATGAACCATAACGGCATACCCTGCGAGCTCGGTAGTTCACCAAAGAGCTCGCCAAGGAGCTAGGCAGCTCTCCAAGGAGCTCGCCACCAAGGAGCCAGGCAGCTCGGCAAAGCTCGCCACAAGCAGCTCGGGATAGCCCAAGGAGCTCGGCATAGCTCCCCCGGGTAGCTCGCCACTTGTAGGGTAGCTCAGTACAAAAGAGTAGTTTGGCGTATCGCAAGAAGATCTCCTGCCTGACAACCTGGCCCAGACACCGACCCGTCGACTGACACAGGCGCCGACCTGGCAACCTGGCCCAGGCGCCGACCTGGTCGCCTAACACAAGCGCCAGCCTGACAACCTCAAGGAGTTCACCACCGTACCCCAGTTCTGACGGGATGTGACGAGTCTTACCGTTTGAAGGCTTTTCACCCACCTAACCCGCGAGGACACCACTATATAAGGACTCTGACCCCCAAAGCCAAGGGGGAGGGAAAAAAGGATGGTAACCCCTGCTCTCCAGCTCTCTCATTTCTCTCCAAGCTCTCTGTAATCAGAATGCTAACTTAGGCATTGGAAAGTCCCCGCCGGGAAAATACCCGTGGGTCCTCTGATTCAGTTCTCGCAGGTCCCTCAGCTCCCGCCGCCTACAAAGGAGAGGAAATCACATCATGCAAAGGGCAGTCGGGTTGCGCTGCACCAGGGAGCTCCACCATCCTCTGAGTTGCAGGCCGCCTAGGAGCAGGTCAAATGACGAGTCCACCAGGCAGTTCTCCCCTAGGGAGTTCGCCACCAAGTAGCTCCCCACCAGGGAGTTTGCCACCAAGCAGTTCGCCACCAAGTAGCTCGTCACCAAGTAGCTCTCCACCAGGGAGCTCGCTACCAGGCAGTTCTCCACCAGGGAGTTTGCCACCAAGTAGCTCATCACCAAGGCACATCACCACCGGATCAAATAACGAGGTACTTAGCCAAAAAAAATTTATACATTATAAAAAATTGGTACGTAACCAGAAACGGTTACATCACTCACCTTCCTCACCTTCTTTCTTGGCGGAAGCGGAGCTATCAAGACCATAGTGTTGAAGGTAAAATTACTTGAAGGAGTTGCATCCACCTAAACAATGGCACCCTTCACCAAAGTCTGATGCGCACCAGCTCGTTGCCGACGACTATTCATGTCATTAGATTTTTTATTTCAGGCAACAAATAACCAGAAAACAAAACATAAGGTTTTTCTTTTGTAAAGGGGTTTGGCCAAGAGATCGAATAAAGAGGGTGATTCTTTATGACAGACCCAATGCAGATTTCTGAATTTCACTGTATACTTATAAACATTCAAACTGTCAAAACCCCCTATTCTATAGATCAATGCCCACGGTTGAATTGACATCAATTCTGAGCTGTCACCTGTCCCAACTGTATTTTAGAATTAAAAATTTTGACCATGGACTAAACCGTCATTCACTCTATTTTATTTTAAGTTTTTTTGAAAATAGAGGCAAGTATCTCCACTTAATAACCATAATAGTTTAAACAAAAAATTGGGAGTGATAATCCGAACTCACATGTGGAGGATGAATCATTTACGAGTCTATTAAATAGGATAGGGTTGCCAAAGTCTTGCATTATCGGAAGATTCGGTATCAAATCAAACTGGGCCAACACAATAAAGAAAGTAGCACCACGGTGTCTTCGGTGTGTGGGTGAAAACGACTTATAAATCCAGCCAAATTCTCTATGATTTTCAAGTTTATGATTTCATCATCCTCTAGACGATAATGTTAATTAATGATAAATCAGTCTTTTCCTTTATATTGACGTCAATATTCTTTCACCTGGAACACATGTCTTATGATTTGATTTGGCGTATTAAACTTGATTGTAAAAATGGAATAATTGAAAATAAGATTTATTTCCAGCCGACTGTTCCACCAAACTAACCTATCTTCTGAAGACTGGCCTTCTGCGCTACGATAAGAGCACCACCAACAATTGAGTTCTACACTTGCATACAAATTTGACTGATTCAAAATCTGAAACCAACTTTGTAGAGTTTCGTCAATGCTATGCACATCACTACATTTTTAGGTTGTAGAAATAGAATCCAGACACTCCATATAAGGCATAAGCTGGTGGTCATTTGCGATTTGTCCTTTTCTTATATTACATAATACCTAATACCCCTGGTCCCATTTGATGATCTCAGCTCCGGCTAAGGCTTTTTTCCTACACCCAATGAATCATATTCGTCTTCCCTTTTCGGATGATTATGTTCGTGTTCATATGGCAATTTTTCCTGTCCTTGCCTCCCAACCCAATCGGATTCGGTAGACAAACTTTTGTGGTGGGATGGGAATGTATGGCTAATAATTGAGATATTCGATGCCCCTATATATTCCATTGATGATGTTAGTTAAGTGTGAAATCAATTTAAATTTATAATTTGATTTATTCCTTTTAAATTTCTCAAAACAAAATCAGACTTTCAATTAAGAAAAATCGGGGGGTATTAGAGAATACTAACCTATTCAAATACCTCATCTAACATTTTAAGTTTTTAGGTTAGATGCCACTTGAGATGGTAAGAGAGTCTGTTTGATCAAGTAATCTAACGTTCGATCTTTATTGTCCCATTATAATTAATTATAATTAGTTGGTTGATTTTTCTTAGTAATGACGATTGAGGTCAGGGTTGAGTAATTAAAAAAAAATCGGGGTTGGGATGGAGAGTACCTCTACACCCCAACCCAACCCTGCTGCCATTCCTATTTACATTATGTGGCAAATTGATGTGACGGGATTTGCTCCTCACAAATGCACCATGTATTGAGAACATCTCCCATGAATAATAACTAATAAGTACAGAAGATATGCCCAATAGATGATAGGATGTACATGTGAGACACCAAGTGTGAAGAGCAGATCTGGTCTCCAAACTGACAACCATCCAAAGGGCAACGTGGCAATCTGGATCTCATTACATTCCAATTTCCAATAACAGCCTCATCCCTGTCATCAACCACCTGTCCACAACAACAACAATAAAACCAATAACCATATAAGTAGATCATACCCAGACCAACTATGGTTGAATTGAAGATGAACATTTCACATTTTCACCTTGAAATTAAATTAGCAATGTTATATTTCCAACCTAACCACACGTGGTATTATATTGTGCATAAGAATCTTTAATTTCCTACATAAAAAAATTTCATTAATACAATCCAATCAAATGTATAATATGATTTATTAGAAACTCCATACCCACCAAGCACATCATCATTCAATATTTTGAATCCTAAACAGAGAGAGAGAGAATATGAGTTTATGTTGTATTGGAAGCAGCAAGTAATTTTTAGGTAACTCTTCTACAACCATTCACAAGGAGATGCATTCAGTCTTCAATTTGGATCTGTTCATCATCCAATCATCCATTTTCAAACCAATCAACTTGGCAAATTGGCAACCATTTAATATGCAGCAAAAAACGTAATCGGCTGTATGCAATGGTCAAGTATGTAAAAATATACTTTAGAATTAATAAAAAGTAAATAAATTGATTGAGATCTAAATTTAACATGCATCTAATATTAATGAACCAGTTAACACTGCCTGCAGCCATGTGCATGCAGTACCACCTCCAGTCTACGTTTATCCCCAAAAAAGCAAGGAAATACATGTTCCTGCCTTGGGGCTTGGGGTAGGGATAATGCATTAATGCCACAACCACAAGCGAACCACATAACATAACCGATCCATAATCAGTAGTCACCACATGTTCGATTAAATTCCTGACGTGTTTATTTGTTATTGTGCTCTGTAGCTGTCATACTAGCCTTATTTTCTAGCACATCCGGATTTCCTGAGTCAATGACAACATTAATTAATTCATATTACGCAAGTGCAGAGGACAGGTCGCTTCATGGAAATAAGATACTTTGGTACACCATTAGATTTAGTTTCTCGCACATGGAGGAATTTAATTTTAGGCAAATACAGAGTCCAGACCATGAACTGAGACTATCCACCAAACAAATTTTCACCTTTTCATGTTGATGGTTTTACAATTAATACAAACCATTTACCACCAATCAACTTCAAGTGAAAATGGAAGCATAGGCCCACAGAAAACTTTTCAAGTCAATAGATTTTGCGACGTCTAGCAGACAGAGAGACAGACACAGACACAGACCGGGTGTGGAAGGCGATGTGTAGGACTAGGACGGACCTGAGATGCCAATTGCCAGAGTCAAGTACCGTCCACAAACACTGAACGATCATGAGTTGCGACCAAACAATAGGAAAATGAAACCTCCTCCTCTTAACATTATTCAATTTTGTATCGAGTGATCTGTCTATCACGGGAATGCTTCAGATATGAGAGATCAGGATGATGACGATCAAACAGTTGAAACGACTTCTCCTCATATGTCCGTCCACTTTGTGAGAATGATGCCACTCCAAGCCAACATTGATGGCTCCATGGTCACTCACCAGTCACCACACATCAAAATCTTCCCGAAGAAAGGGATTAAAAGGTTCTTCTCACTTCTCTTTTCATTTTGGAATGCTGTGTGGATTGCGGAATGTTGAATATCTTAGTTCACACCTACATAATTCCAAAGATGCAACACAACTGAGGTTAGGTCGGGTTGATCTAACTATCTGGCCCAACCCAATGTGTTCAACCTTCATAGTCCATTTTGACCCTAACCCATCTTCACACACATACCGATGCAAATAATCATGGTTTTCAAAATCGGATCGGACTAGACGATTGGACCAGAAAAATTGGTAATCGGTCAGTCCCCCGGGTCCGGTTTTATTAAAAACCGGAAATTGTTAAAAAAAGGTTGAAAAAGTCAGCAAACCATTAACCCGGGCAGTGGTTCACGGGTTAGTATTTTTATTTTCAATATTTTAAATAAAAAAAACAAAAAATAAAATACCTTTTATATCCCCAACCCTTTAACACTTGCAGCGACAACTTGTAGCGGCGAACGGCGAACTACGAACGGTGAACAGTGAACAAAAAATAAAATACCTCACCCTCACCAGCACTTGCAGCTGGGACTTGCAATGGCAAACGATGAACGGCGAACAAAAAATAAAATACCTCACCTTCACCAACACTTGCAACGGTGACTTGCAGCTAGACCTGTTCATGGGCCGGGCTGGGGTCGGGATTTTACTCATCATTAATGAAAATATGCTAGGCCCGAGCCCGAGCCCGAAGCCCGACCTAATAAAAAAATTACAATTTTCCCTATTCAAATTAGAATTAAAAATTTAGATGGTTTTTTTTCCTATTTAAATAAACAACGGGCTTACAAGATGGTTTTTTTCCTTTTCTTTTACATTTTAAAACACAGTTTTACATTCTTAAATCAAAAAATTTATTCAAATAGATATAATCACATAACCCATTTTAAGTCTAATTTTAGGTCGGGTCGGGCCGGGCTCGAGTTATTTTGACAAAACCTGAGCCCGACTTTATTGCAGGCCGGGCTTTTTGGCCCGAGTTTAAGCCCGCGGGCCTATAAACATGTTCAAGCCCGTCCGGGGGCCAGGCCGGCCCATCGGGCCACCCGGCCCATGAACATGTCTACTTGCAGTGAAGAACGGCGAGCTTGCAGCAGCACTCGGCACTAGGCATTGGCGACCAAGCCCACTGTCACCGTTCGCGATCATCTCAATCCCGAATCACAATCATCTCGATAAATATTTTTTGTTTTTTATTTATTTATGACAGCATGGGTCGAACGGTTCGATCTGGATGATTGAACCATCGAACCGAAAAACGGTGCCCTGATCAGTTCGTTCTCCAGATCGGTTTTAAAAACCTTGCAAATAATTACAATGAAAACAAGTCTTCTTTATTAGTAAATTTAATATTAATATCAGGGTAAAATACACAATCCTCCCTTAAAATTTCTGACGATTATAAAAGCCTCTCCTATAATTTTATTTTAGCAAAAGCCTCTCCTAAATAAGGTCTCCATGATTGAAACTGCATCGGTTTAGTTATCGGAAGAAGGAATTTTTATTTATTTGTTTAGATATTAATATGAGTTTTGATTGGGCAGGGCTGTTTATGGCGCTCCAACAGTAGTAATGGTTACGGCTTCCATTGCTATTGGCTTACGAGACCAGCTCCTCCACATCGCAATTTTACAGGTCAAGCTCCCTCAAGGGATTTGTCCCTTTCGTCTTCGCCAAAGAGTATAACATTCATCTAGCAATAAAAAACTAAGTTCAGATTTGATATGTTGTTAATTTACCGTGTTCAGAAATTGATGTTGTTCAACGTTTAAATTTTAGGGTGATGTTTGGAATGTTAATAGCGTTGTCAATCACATTGATTTACTACCATGTTCAGAGATGGATGTTTTACCGCTACTCGAAGAAAAGAAAGAAGGCGCAAAGGATTTGGGTGTGTGATAAGGGTAATTTCGTAAATGCAGATGAGTAATTTTGTAAATGGTGATGTTTTCCCTCTAAGTCATTGAGGGAAGGGAGATTTTTGCCTAATTATTTAAAAATCCAGGGAAGGTTTTTGCTAAAATAAAATTATAGAAGAGGTTTTGATGATTGTCAGAAGCTTTAGGGGAGGTTTTTATATTTTATCCTTAATATTAATATATTATAAATTTCAATTATCGTTGTTATTTGTGAAAAGCGCTAATAAAAGATAGAATACAGAGCTGACGTAACTATAAGTTTGAACAATGGGCTCAGATTGAACAGTGGGCTCAGGTTGGTGCTAAGACCCATTAAATACTTAACAAATTCCCAATCCAACCTAGGGATAGCAATTTCTACCCTACCTAGCAGGTATCTATTCCAATTGGGTGTATTTTTCCTTGAATGATAGGTTTTGGAGCATGGAGGGTTTTGAGATTTTACAACACATACGGGTATAGATACAGTACAATATTGAGCTAAACCTGATGAGGGGTGATTTGGCCCGACCTGATAAGCAAAGGATATGTGGACGCGACCTGCCAACTAGATGATGACTCGGCACCTCCGGCCACCTCGACGAATCGAGCCACCTTGAGTGTCCCGGTCACATTAAATAGCACTGAAGTCTGGGTACCTTGGATGACCAAATCTGCCGAAGTGACACGTAGCAGATCTAGAAGCCCGCCAGCTATCTCCGAGCCTTCCGGGATCATACCACGCAACCGTAGGCCTCATCCTCATCCTGTCTAAATCGGATGGACACGATGAGCCTTATCAGCCAGCACGTTATCCACCTCTTGAAGCGGAACGGACTCCTACAAATCGAGCCGGAGATCTCAGAGAGGTTTCGTGAGGCTTACGGCAGTTCAACTATATGAAGGCATCAGCCCCTAGTACCTAGGGAGGCACGCAGTTAAGTGCATTCTAACTCTCAAGGTTACTGCTTTCCAGTTCGCAATTCACTACTAAGTACTAATTTAAGCATTGGATTGGCCTCGCCAGGTTAGCCACCCTGGGTACTCTGATCCATCTCACTTGCAATTCGAGCGATCCATTTGGCAACCGACGTCCGAACTACCTTCTAACTAGGAGCATTTAGATCACACACCATCAAAACCCAACCCTCCCTGACCCTATATTGTTGAAAAGCATATAACATTTATGTATTAGGTGCTGAATTTAATAATATTTTTAATTTTATGTGAAGGATAATTGATAACTTATGCATTTTTTATAATGTATTTATCTAATAATTGGAAACTTTGTTGTTTGTTTGTGGATTCTGTGTTTTTTATTTATTTATTTATTATATATAACAAGAAATAATAGGAAATTAGATGTGGATTCTAAACTCAACCCACCCGTACCCTTGAATGCAAGCAAGGTAGGGTGGAAGAGGATTTTGCATTTTCATGTACAAGGAGGGTTTGGATTTTCAAAATCTAACCTGCTACGAGTTTTGGGGTGGATATAGGTTGGGAGGTTTAGGGAAACAGATAGGGTCTAGAATTTACAAACCCGTCCCATTGCCATCCCTAATCCAACCTGACCCAAGTGGCTCCCCTACACAAATTCATAAATGCTTGCACATTGCAGGAATGAGACCAGATTTGTGCAAAATATTTTTGCTGTACAATACGCTTTTCAGGCCAAACTTTGTTCCAAAATTGTGGTTCAATCAGCTATTCCGGTCACCGTGACAACTGATGATCAAAATCAGCTAGTCTCGTCTGTGACAACTCACCTATCAACCTTCCCAGAGATGTCCGCTCAATACGTAAGGCAGTGTAAGACTCTTTATGGTACAAAAAGCCATTCTGAGTGATAAATACCGATAATTAATGATTCATATAAAACAATGATAGGAAAAAGAAGTACCAAAATGAATGTCATCTCTTTGTTTCTCATGAGGATGGTTCTGAATACAAGTTAAGCAAAATTGCAAACGTTAAACTAACATGACTATACAAGTACCTTCTTTTTGGGTTCCAGAATAGGAGGGTCAACATCAATGCCCATGTTAGCAGCAGTGCCAGCAATAATTCTCATTGCTGATTCAATGGTCGAACAGTTTAAGTCTGGAAGCTTTTCTGTTGCAATTGCACGTAACTGGTCAATTGTGACCTTCCCCACTTTCTCTCTCTTTGGGTCTTTAGAACCTTTCTCCACTCCTGTACACCACGTTGTGTGATCATAATTAGTTTCAGATATTCTGCTAATCATGCAAAAAATTTTCCCTATGATATTTTCCCTAGCATAAACAAAATTTATGCTATTTTCACCAGCATGTTCCTAATCTTCATTTTAATAACTATCATTGGTCAAGTCCAAAACTTGTCTTACAACAAATCATAAACAAAGCATGATATTGACACCCCTATCTTCCTAATTCATATAATAAAACCAACAGTACATTTTATTTTTGACTTATCTTTTACCACATCTGTTGTTTTTTTTTATATTTTACATAATAATACTACTTGTGCACCCATAATTTAACGATGGATATGACACTGAACAGAAGGGAATGGTGCAGGGTTCATGTAGCTGACTCAACATAGCTGGGACAAGGCTTAGATGATGATGATGAAGATTTACATAATAATACCACTTGTATAATAAGATATCTTATCAATAGCACTGATGTAAATGCACATGGACATCATAGGTTACTATGGACACCGATTATTTTGTAAGGTTTACCAGAGATGCTCCTTGATAGGATTGCATGGCCTTCCCAAAATGAAGTGTTTGTGTAGGACATGCATCAGATTCTGACATACAATGAATTCTAAGGAATGCTTATGAACATTTTCTTTTTTTCCTCCTAGCTTATTTAACATAAATGAACAGCTAAGGCTCAGTTTGGGAAGAGTTCAAATACAAATATGTATACAAATACAATGTTTAGAAATACTGTATATAAGCTTTTGCACTGTACATATTTGTATTTTTACTCTTCTCAAATGGAGACTAAAGTACAAACTGAATGTCATTTTTCCTATAAAATGTTACTTAGTAACAAAGGCAACATTTTGTACCTTTTTTTAACCAGGATATGATGCTAAAATTCCAAAAATATGAACTATTTTAATGGTGCATGATTTTCTATAGATGTGACCAAGAATCCATGTTTTTTGTCTTGCCAAGTCAGACTCTTGAAATGCATCAGATTCTCACTCCTGTGTCTATCTCCGTGCTGTTCCTTGGTGAACTTAAATATGTCAAAGTGAAAAAAGCATCAGTTACACCTCAATTAGATGTCTATACTGCAATGTCCTTTGACAATTAACATTCATTTTTTCAACCAGCTTACTACCACTTAAAATCTCCCCACCTCAATGTTTTTGAGATAGAAAGGATTTCCCAACTTCAATCCTTGTAGTAATTCCATTACTTCTCTTCTTGAGTTTCCAACCTGAGAAAATTTATTTCTTCTTAACTGAAGATTTTCTTGCCCATGCATATGCCTTCCCCTTTCTTCCAAAGTTCTCAACTCAATTGCCTCTGGTATCTCGCTGGTTTACTTCTTCAAGCCTGCCAAAGGACAGTCCCAAGAACACAGTTTGAAAGTTCTTCCTCCCTGGGAGCCTCCTCCCATTCATTGCCTAATAATTTTCCTTCACCAATGCAATTATAGTCAATTTATGTACAGCTTTGCTAAACCCCTGTTATGGACGCATTCCTCGGGAAGAAGTATCATCGCCGCCAACAGCAGCAGGGACCTGACCGCCGCCAGCAGCAGCAATGATTCAATGCTCTCATCCTATCCAGTTCGGCAACAGCAGTCTTATCCAGATTAGATTAGACTATCTTACTTGTTCTTATCTTATCTTATTAGTTGATTAGATTAGATTATCTTATCAGATTAGGATTAAGAGAGACTTATCTTATCCTATCAGCCTTACCTTATCAAGATAGAACAGGAGGTCTCCCTATTCAGCAAGGAGTCTCCCTAGGATTAGGACTCTTGTAATCTCCTATTTAAGGAGACACCATTATTGAATGAAGATATCGAATATTCAGTCAAGAAGTGAGTTAGGAGAGTTGGTGATCTCTTGAACAAATCACCAAGGCGCCAAGATAGGTTCACAAGAGCAGGAAGGAACAAGGGAAAACAGGAGGTTTTCCCCGTGGACCGACCCGTGACGAGATCCTATTCGCGGGCCCTCAACAACTTGGTATCAGAGCAAGGCGTCATGGGAGATCTGGAATAGCTGCCATCCAGGGTCCACGACCTCGAGCACCAACTCGTGGAGACCAGTTCAGAAGTACGTGAGATCAAAGACGAAGTCAGGGAGCTACGGCGTCTGATGGAGTTATTCCTTTCTAGCAAGGAAAGGAACACTGAAGGGGGGACAGCCACTAGCGGCCACCGACCAGATCTGCCGGAGTCTTCCGGCGAACAGCAATTCGTTAGCCAGGGGGCCGCAGTCATCCCCAAGTACAGCAGGTTAGAATTCCCTTCGTACAACGGCAACGGAGACCCCTTGGGCTGGCTGTACCGGTGCGAGCAGTTTTTTCGAAATCAACGGACAGACGACCGGGATAAGGTAAGCCTAGCCGCCTTTCACTTAACAGAGGAAGCACAACTTTGGTTCTATCAGTTAGAACAAGAAGAACCCGGGCTCAGTTGGCCCCAATTCAAGTCCTACTGCCTTCTTAGGTTCGGACCCCCACTGACAAGCAACCCCCTAGGCGAGCTGATTAACCTTAAACAAACCGGCACGGTGGCAGAATACCAGCGCCAGTTCCAAACCCTCCTCGCGAGGGCATCCTCAGTGCGACCGGACCAGCAGGTGGACATGTTCACAGCAGGGTTAGCAAAACCCCTGCGGGTGGACGTAGAGATGCAGAATCCCCCAAACCTAGTTACAGCCATGAACTTAGCCTGCGCATTCGAGTGCAAGCTGCAACCCTGCCGCGGGACCTACAATATGGGACGTCCGCCGAACTCATGGACACCCCCGAAATCAGTGACAACGACCCCTTCTTCTGCAGGAAGCAACATGGTAGCTCCACCCATTAAGCGTTTGACCAGGGCAGAAATGGCAGTACGCCGAGCGAGGGGCCAATGTTTCAATTGCGACGACCTCTACTCGGCAGGACATAGGTGCAAGAGGCTTTTCTGCCTCCTAGTAGAAGAGCAAGAGGAGGATGAAGAAGAACCCGTCATATTCGAGCCGGAGATCTCTCTCCACGCGATCACCGGAATAAAAACCTCTCAGACCATGCAGTTACAGGCATAGATAGCAGGTAATCCGGTGCGCATACTCGTCAATTCAGGGAGCACACACAACTTCATAAGTGAACATGCCGCCCTTCAGTTAAAACTACCAATGGAACTCCGGCCACGACTACAGTTAGCCGTCGCAAACGGTGAAAGAGTTCACAGTCCGAGAATCTGTAAGGACGTCCAGATATAGGTCAACTCTGAACTTTTCTCTACTGATTTATTCGTACTCTCCTTAGATGGATTCGATATTGTTCTTGGGGTCAAATGGTTGATTACCCTAGGTCCAATTTTATGGGACTTCAGCACACTCACAATGACATTCCACTTAAATGGGAAGCAAGTTTCTTGGCACGGTTGAAGGGTTAAGGAGAGGACACCACAGGTTCATGCGCTTCAGACAGAACCGACAGCCATGGAAAGACTCCTCGCCAAGTTTTCAGACGTATCCCAGGAACCCAAGGGACTCCCTCCTCCCCGAGCATGCAACCATCGAATCCCTCTGGTGGCGGGTTCAGAACCAGTCGTTGTCCAGCCTTATCGCTACCCTCACCTACAGAAGGACGAAATAGAAAAACAATGTGCAGAGATGCTGAAACAAGGGATCATACGCAAGAGCCACTCCCCCTTCTCCTCGCCGGATCTGTTGGTGGCGAAACAGGATGGAACTTGGAGGTTCTGTGCTGACTACAGAGAGCTCAATGGCCGGACGATCAAGGATAAGTTCCCTATTCCCATTGTGGACGAATTGTTGGACGAGCTGCATGGTGCTCAGTACTTCTCCAAGTTGGACCTCAGGTCCGGGTATTTCCAGGTCCGCATGGCTCCCGGTGACGTGAAGAAAACTTCCTTTCGAACCCACCACGGTCACTTTGAATTCTTAGTCATGCCATTCGGTCTCACCAACGCCCCATCCACATTCCAGTCATTGATGAGCGAGGTATTTCAGCCCCATCTGCACAAATTTGTTTTAGTATTCTTTGATGACATCCTCGTTTATAGCAAATCATGGGTAGAGCATGTGCACCATCTGCGGACCGTTTTCGAGCTCCTACGCCAACACAAACTCTTCATAAAACAGTCCAAGTGCTCTTTCGGGGAGCGGCAGGTTCTTTATCTAGGCCACGTCATCCACGGGCAAGGTGTGACGGTTGACAATTCCAAAATTCAGGCTATCAAGGAATGGCCCAAACCTCAATCCGCCAAGGCCTTACACGGGTTCCTAGGGTTAACAGGTTACTATTGCAAATTTGTACAGAATTATGGACTGTTGGCTGCCCCGTTAACCAACCTGTTAAAGAAAAATTCCTTATTGTGGGACAACGCAGCCGATGCAGCTTTTCTGACACTAAGAGATGCCCTGTCTTCCACCCCAGTCCTATAATTACCAAATTTCGCTCTCGAATTTACAGTCGAGTGCGATGCCTCTAGAATGGGTATCGAGGTCGTGTTATAGCAGCAAGGGCACCCGATTGCCTTCTTCAGCCGCAGACTGGTCGACCGTCATTTGAAACTTCCAGCCTATGAGCGCGAACTAATCGGCCTAGCTAGAGCCGTCCAGCACTGGAGGCCGTACTTGTGGGGGCAGTCGTTCGTCGTCAAAACCGATCATTACAGCCTCAAATACCTGTTGGAACAACGTCTCACCACTTCCCCTCAACAGCATTGGGTTAGCAAGCTGCTCGGGTTCGATTTCCGAGTGGAATACAAGGCGGGAACCTCAAATCGCACAGCTGATGCCTTGTCTAGGTGCGATGAAGACGCGATGTCTCTGTGTGGAATTTCCCAACCCCGGATCTCTCTGTTAGACGACATCAAGAAGGCGACGCCACAGTCTCCGGAATGGTCGCTCCTGTTCCAGAAGATCTAGTCCGGCGCTGCTGACTCCAATTGGTCCCTTCAGAACGGGTTGGTACTATATAAAGGCCAGGTACATCTTCCGCCAGACTCCCCGTTGATTCCCACCATCATTGCCAGCATCCATAACTCCACCCATGAGGGCGTTCAGAAAACGTTGCACTGCGTCCGGGCTGATTTCCATTGGCAAGGTATGAAGACTTCTATTCGGGATTTTGTCCAAAATTGCTCCACGTGCCAACAGCATAAATGGGAAAACCTGCACCCGACAGGCCTCCTTCAGCCCCTTTCGATCCCGACAAAGATCTGGGCCGACATCTCCATGGACTTCATCGAGGGGCTACCCAAGGTAGGCGGCAAATCAGTCCTCTTCGTGGTAGTAGATCGCTTCTCTAAATATGCCCACTTCCTTCCTCTGTCACATCCGTACAGTGCCACTTCAGTTGCCCTCGCCTTCTTTACGCATGTTTTCCGCTTACATGGGTTACCAGAATCCATCATCAGCGATAGGGACCCGGTTTTCACTAGTGCCTTCTGGAAGGAGTTATTTCGACTACACGACACCACCGTGGCCTTCTCCTCAGCATATCATCCACAGATCGACAGACAGACGGAGGTGATAAACCGCACGATCGAGATGTATCTCCGTTGCTTCGTAGGGGATCAACCGCGACGGTGGGTGAATTGGCTTCCTTGGGCCGAGTACTGTTACAACACGGCCTACCATTCTTCCCTCGGCATGACCCCTTTTCGCGTCGTTTATGGCCGGGACCCTCCTCGCTTGCTGTCCTATGAACTCGGTCCTACTCGTTTGGAGGAAATTGATCACTCCTTACAAGAACGTGACGCCCTCCTAGCCGACGTACACCTTCGCTTACAGCAGGCCCAGCTCCGCATGAAGCTCACCTATGACAAGCACCATCGGGAATTATGGTTCGAACCAAGACAATTTGTTTGGCTAAAACTCCAGCCCTACTGGCAACGTTCCTTGCACCACAAGGCTGCCCCGAAACTGGCCCCTAAGTTCTATGGCCCCTTCAAGGTTCTGCGGCAGATTGGCAGTGTGGCATACCAGCTGGAATTACCGGAGAACAGCCGGATTCATTATGTTTTCCACGTCTCCTTGCTGAAACCATTTACGGGTGTTCCTCTGGACCAAGTCCCCTCCCTACCACCCTTGAAAGAAGGCAAACTTGTTCCCCAGCCTAGGGCTCTCATCCGCTCTCGTATCAATCGAGGTATTCTTGAAGTTTTGGTGGACTGGGACAGCTTACCATCGACCGAAGCCACCTGGATTCCCTTAGCAGAGTTCCAAGCCACGTATCCAGAGTTCGAGCTTGAGGACAAGCTCTTAATCCAGGAGGGGAGTAATGTTATGGACGCATTCCTCGGGAAGAAGTATCATCGCCGCCAACAGCAGCAGGGACCTGACCGCCGCCAGCAACAGCAGTGATTCAATGCTCTCATCCTACCCAGTTCGGCAACAACAGTCTTATCCAGATTAGATTAGACTATCTTACTTGTTCTTATCTTATCTTATTAGTTGATTAGATGACCTTATCTTACCAGATTAGGATTAATAGAGACTTATCTTATCCTATCAGCCTTACCTTATCAAGATAGAGCAGGAGGTCTCCCTATTCAGCAAGGAGTCTCCCTAGGATTAGGACTCTTGTAATCTCCTATTTAAGGAGACACCATTATTGAATGAAGATATTGAATATTCAGTCAAGAAGTGAGTTAAGAGAGTTGGTGATCTCTTGAACAAATCACCAAGGCGCCAAGATAGGTTCATCAAGTGCAGGAAGGAACAAGGGAAAACAAGAGGTTTTCCCCGTGGACCAACCCGTGACGAGATCCTATTCGCGGGCCCTCAACAACCCCATCCTCAGATAGTGATTTTTTACCACTTTCTCAAGACTCTAATATTCTAACAGTATGACCTGGGGAGTCTCCCTTCGACACTCCCAATCCCATACACCATCATGCTTGAACCTTTGAATAGTTGCTGACCTACCTCCATCAGCAAAAGGTTCTATAATTGAGTCTGCAATCTCTCTCCCTTTGTCCTCCCTATAATTTTATGCACTAGCATGAGCTGGCACTTGTAAGGACTCCCTCTGAACTTTCTAGAGACCACAGTGATGATTGGAGAGCCCTTTTTAATCACAATTAACCCTGAGCTGGACCACTTCTAGGTAGTCAATTTATTAGGTGGACCAATGAATCATGGTTTGGATGTGCTTCATTGTGGGTGCCCTTCTTTGCATGGCAGATCTGTTTTGAATATTGAACTCCCTTCCTGATCTATGATTTTTTACATCTTCCATCATCTAAATATATCCTGGGGGAATTCCTTCCTTTCCGATTCCAACCATTTGATTTTGGGTAGCCTTTTTATTTTCAATCTCTTGTGAGCATCCCTTTATCAGCAACTTTAGCTAGGTTTTAGACAGTTGCCATGTATCCATAGGATTTCTTTTGAAATTTAAACTTACCCTGCCCATTGTACAAGAATAAAGACAGATGTCTATGATTTAGAACTAGGTCATCTTTCATACAGTCCACCAAAACCATGGGCTTACTTTCTGCCATGTGATTAGGCCTATCCCTTCATCCTCCTGAGTCACACTATTAACCCTTGCTAGATTCTCCACCGTCTCTGGTAAAGGGTATAAATGCATAAATTATTGAGCTTGACTAGACCCACCCAAGTTACCAGATTTGCTAGCACATCAAGAGAACTTTTCAAATAGCTTTAAACACCTGCTCCCATGATTTTTTTTTTTTGACCTTCAAGAACTTTCTATCAGAGAATGATGTGTTGTTGGATAAAACTTGACTTCGTGTTGAAGGTATACATATCACCCCATCCACACAATACTAACCATAACCAGAACCACCCCTCTCCAATTCACCTTCATGAACACACAAGTGAGAAGCTCCTGTTTGTGGTCTTCTGTGGTATTATAGCCCCACAATAACCCCCAATTTCCAGATAACCTTGGGGCACCATAACATTAATGCTAAGCCATAAACACATAACGGCATAACCACAGGACCTGGTCATGTACTTGTTTTTGTAGTTTGTACTAAGATTCTACAAAAAAAGAAAAAAGAAAAAGAAAAGAAAACTGGGGAAAATATCTCTTAAGAAACATTTCGGACTATGTGCTTGTTGCCTTCCAAAAAAGTCAGCTGGACAGTTTTGCTCATTGGTTCAAACCAGGAGGCTTAAACGTTAATAGAAATTTTTTTGAGACCAATATAGAGGATTAGGCCTGAATAAAAAGACCAAAATTATGAGCTGGTAGGCCAACTTTCATTGCCCAGGATAAATTATCTATTGCACTTATTTTATCAATCTAAATTATCTATGGAATTGATGACTTTAAGTTGATTTTTCCAGGTTAACTTAGACTAGCACACTTTTTTATTTGATGCTCAGTTGATTCCAATAACCGTGCATCATAAACCAACTCAAGTTTTCAATCCTGAATGCTGAGCATGAATTTTACTCAAATGAAAGAAATAAATATCTCACTGATGATTTAGATTAGTTAATATTAACAAGGTGACCAATCTAAAACTTAGAAGTACAATAAATCCAGCTCATTATCATATAAGAAACTATGATATTCAACAATATGACAGCTAGACCATAACTCATAGAGAGAATAAATAAGCAATTATTTACAGCTTCTTGTTATTTTTGTATCTTTTCCTGATCATTTGCTTTTGACCAGATCTCTCTACCCAAATCAAGTATGTGCCATGTTTCTAAGGCACGCGAAATCTAGCAGACCAGCTGAGATGCTAAAAGAATGACTTTCATCCCCCCCCCGACAGCAGACACAAAAATGGTTGCACTAATGTATTCACTGATGTTGTGTTTATTAAGAAAATAAGTGGATATCAGAAACCTCAAGAACTTTATAAGAATAAAGATACCATAAGCAATTATTTACAGCTTCTTATCAATTTTTTATCTTTTCCTGATCATTTGCTTTTGACCAGATCTCTCTACCCAAATCAACTATGTGCCATGTTTCTAAGGCACACAAAATCTAACAGACCAACCGAGATGCTAAAAGAATGAGTTTCATCCCCCCACCCCCACAGTAGACACAAAAAAGAAATGGTTGCACTAATGTATTCATTGATGTTGGGTTTATTAAGAAAATAAGTGGATATCAGAAACCTCAAGAACTTTATAAGAATAAAGATACCATAAACTAAAAGATCATGCGAAGGAAAACAAAATTGCACAACAGCACAACTACCATATGAAGGTACATGTGGTTCACCAATTAATATAGGCTATATCTATAGAATATAATCAGGAAAAAAATAAACTGCTGACAGAGAATGCAAGATACATGGCAATTAATCTCACCCACCAAAATCCCAATAATAATGGTCCAAAGTTTCCTTTCATATGATATGACAAATAATTCACCTCCTAAAATTGTGACTAGAATCCATCAAATGTCTCTTTCAAAAAACTGCTGAAATCCTGAAATCATAATAAAGACTACAGAACAACCTTGCTAGTTCTCTTCTTTACCTTTCTTCTTCTTTTGTCTCTTTAGTAAGACTGAATTTGCATTGACGAAAATGAGGCCCAAATGTGGCTTTAGAAAAGCAACAATTGGTAACCAATTACTAGCTCTAACTTGTCTGGACCTGTTCACGGGCCGTGCTTCGGGCCTGACTTACACTATGTCGGGCTCGGGCTTTGGGCCGGGCCCCATTAAAATTTTGGCAAGAGCCAAGCCCAAACACGGCCCATGAACAGGTTTACTTGTGTCTATTTAAAGTTTTAAACCCATCTTAGCCAAAGAATCAAATGGATTATATAAAAGGGTATGGAGTGCCAATAATGCATCTAAATGTCCCTTAATGAACAAGCTAAATTCCATAAGCCCCACACTAACACATTCAAAGTGCACCTAATGCATTCAGTCAATCACTTTCTCCTGAGAAACTCTCACATTTCTTTATTTTGACGAGCAAGTAAAGGATGGTTTATTACTATAAGGGGGAAAGACATCCTGTCCGGAATTTTGGGTAGCCAGACACAAAGAAAATAGTAAAAGTGCTGACCTAATTAGTTACTAAGATGCTGCCGCGGTACCGCCATGTCTCCCTTACAACTCGTGGATCAGTGTACAGCACAACAGTCTCATCTGAGTCATAGACCAACATGGCCCATTAGGAATGCCATGTCATGGAGACAGAACATGCCATCAACCCAGCAACCCCACCAGCAAACGAAATTAAACCAACTCCATCAAAGAACCAATAGGTTAGGAGTTTGAGATTCCACATATTGAAGAAAAAATCAAAACAAAGGAACCTAAGGAAATAATTGCTAGCAAGATAAACAATTTGTTGGAGTATCACAAAAGACCTGGATCTCTTTCCTACCTACTCAATAGTCAATGCTCATCATGGTCCCTTGGCCCCTTCAAATGCCTAGGGTTTCTTAAGCCTGGTTTATTAGAGAGTTTTTTTGCAAAGATTTCTTAGAGAAATTGAAGACCTTACAACATTAAGAAAGAAATGGGAATGGCTCTATTTGTTATGTACTCCAATACATCACTTAGATGACAAAAGAGAAACAAAGGACTCAACCATTCAATAACTCCATTAAATACAATGAGATCTCAGTATCATAGGGGATTTTCAATTAGGTGGGAACAGAGAAAGCCAACTATGCAAATTTTCCTGAAATGTCAATGCTTGTCAAGAATACAAGATATTGAGCAAGTAGACATGGTCAAGTGTAGATAACTAGGAAATCTATATATTTGGACCTCTACACAAATTTTCCCATCAGTATTTTCTGTTTAATTAAGGAAGAAACATACCTGCAGCTTTAAGGAGCAAAACAGAGGCAGGCGGGGTCTTCAAAATAAAAGTAAAGCTTTTGTCCTGTAAGTGAAGAAAAGAATATCCCATGAATGAAACTGAATGAAACATTGGCACAATATAGAATTAAATTGACACCTACTGAATAGAGAGCATTTTATCCAACCATATTACACCAAAGAAATTTCTTTTTAAACACAAAATAAAAGTCTAGCTTTTTTTGTCTAAACTTAGCAGACTATAAAAAGGGTGGTAGGACAAATTAAAGCACCTCGACGGGAAAACTTTAGAAGAACTTGTTTACCATAAAGCCATAACTTAGTAACTTACGTCATAGACTGTAATTTCTACTGGAATCACATAACCCGCTTTGTCGGCAGTTCTTGCATTGTAATCCTTGCAGAAAGCCATGATATTGACACCCTTAGAACCAAGAGCCGGACCGACAGGTGGTGCGGGAGTGGCCTTCCCTGCCTCTAGAGCAAGCTTAATCACTCCAGTTACTGTCATTAGAACAAAGGCAACCAATTAAGTGCAAACCATATGAAGAAATTGAATAATAGATAATAGACAAAGATGACGGTTCCAATTAATAATGCAAAACACCAAGCAATTCAAAAGACTATGAAGAAAGAAAGATTTCGACGGCTTAGGAACCGGTCCCAAGTGACAGCGCTAATGACCTTCCTAGAACCACACTTTCAAAAACCAAAAAGTTAACTAAGGTATGGAGCACGCTCAACCACTCGAACAATTGAGGAAGAGAAAGGCTCCTTAAGAAGAGATCAGGAGAACATAAGTCGACCTACTTCTAGAAATGAAATAGGCATACCTTTCTTGGGTTTTCCTCCAGGTTTGGGAGGCGCCATTGATTTCACGGTAAGAGACCTTGAAGTTGAAAGAACGGATTTTCTGTTCAGAAATTGCAGAGAAAAACGGGTGTTTGAACTCAAGCTGACCGATGAAGGAAAGAGAGAGGTGGAGAGCCTTCCATTGTTTAAGGAAGGAGAGGAAGGATGTGAGAGATGGATACGATAGGCGGACAGGGACGCCATGAGAGAGGAGGAACTGAAGAGATAAAGCTCTGGATTACTCTTCCCTCCTTGGTTCTTCGTTTCGCTCGTTAAATGTTGTTCTCCTTGTGTGACGACTGACGAGGACATCTAAGGTGCTCGATAGGATAGACACTACTGGCGATCTATCGTCATCTTATTCCCATCTTAGCGTTAGCATAGACAGAATGATGAGATCATCAGAAGATCAGATGCTTTGGTCGTAGAATGACCGTTTGATGGGTGTTCATATTGTCTACAGTTCTATTCATAATACTGATGAGCCATCAGTCATGATAAAGTGCTAAACTAATCCGTATACGAGTCCCACGTACCGTAATCGGTTCACTAGGACAGAGTGGTTTTATTGATACGGGCCGGTTTAGGGTAAGGTTTGATGAATGATGATATGATATTTTGGCTCGGTGGCCAGCGCGAAGAAGAGTTGAAAAGGGATCGGATCGAATTAAATTCGATTTACCTAGATCCAAATTTGATTCGTTAATAACTTAATATCCTCTTCAATCGTATCTTATCCATTGGATTTTATATGAATTAAATAAGTACGTATTTAAATAAGTGGTGGGATTACATAATAAATAGAAAATAAGCATTTATTTTTATTTGGCAAAAGAAGCGATGAAACAATTACTTAAAAAATAAATAACATTTGAGTTGCTTATTTTAAGTGCTTATTTGTATTTTCTGGGATGAGTTTGCCCAAAAAATTGAAATTCTTAAATTGCCCCTACAAATGGAGAAAACCCTATAATCTTCTCATTTGCACAGGGTGTTCTTGTAGCAGGGTTGATATAGAGAGGGCGGCGGACAACCAGAGAAACGGCCAATAACTTTAAGGCCTCGTTCATTTTTTGATAAGTTATTTATCCGGGTAAATGCAGTTACCTGGGAAACATTTACTTGGGTAAGTGTATTTACCCATGTTCTTTTATTTCTCACGTAAATAAGGTAATAACCATTTTAGTATAAAAATCCATTATTAAAATGGGCATTTTTGTCCCATTCAAGTGTTAACGACTTTCTTCCTATGTGGAAAAGTTATTTACCCACTTGGGCATGTGATACCCAGGAAAATAAATTTCCCTAATCCCCACATTAATCTGAAAAATGAGCATGGGATTCTTAGTCAATGAGAACCAAAATTCCATTGACCAACTTTCCCCCTTCTCAAAATCCAAAAAAAGAATGCCCCCCAAGTATGTTGGTCGTTTTTCTTTTCTTTTCTTTTTTTCTTTTGTTTCTCTTCCACTTACAATCTAATTTGGACTATTTTGTGAGATTTTCATGCCTGCAACTAGATCTAGATGTTTTTTTTTCGCATATCTAGTTTTTGAACGAAAAAAGTGCTTAGATTCTCACCAGCAACGACAAGTATGACAATCCTATTCAACTTACTTCAATCGTTTACTGTTGTTATAATTTTTTGCATATTCTAGTGAAAATCCGTAATCCGAAGTTTTTTTTTGCTTTTTAAAAGTATCATTTGAATAATAGTGCATTATTGATGCTGCTTGTTTGGATGTTCTTGGGCACACTTGTGTTATATGTGGACCCATGTGTGTTTCGAAAGAGTGACGTCATAAGTTCTTTGGAAATAAACAATATAATATTCAAAAACCAATATTTATATGGATTTGTGAAGTAGGGGCTAAAAATGCCAATTCCTCAAAATTAAGTACTTGTTGGAGAAATGGCTTGCTAAACATCCTCACTCCAATGAGTACTTAAAATTAAGTATAAGTGGTTTGGGAAAAGAGTCTCAAAACAACAATAAGTACTTATTCAGATAAGTACTTATGAAATAGGTGCTTGTTTTTCAAACCACTTATTTACCAAACATAGATAAAAATGGATTGCTATCAAATATTAAATAGAATTAATAGATTAAATTAAAAATTATCAAAACATTAAATATTATTAAATTTAATGTGACTAAAATCAATGATTTTAAAAACCAATCTAGAAATGGAATTGCTTTGACCACCGGTTCTTAGGTCAAATGGTATGACTATCTAGTCTAAATCCCAGTCAAACAATTTTTGGGTCTAAAACTAGACCGGGCCATGACCAATTCCAAGTCAAACGGTCCAACCGTTTGATCCAATCCAGTCTTCAAAACCATACTAAAAACAATTTGATGTTGTATATCATTAACAAATTGAACTGAAATAAAATTGTATGAAGATTGAATATGATCAGCATTTATGTCTTCTCACAACTATATAGGATTTGACAGCATGAATCTTGTTTCACCGTTCCATTGGGCTTAGTGTTATATCCATTGTTAGATTGTGAACCCTTCAACTTGAAATGGATGGCTACTTATCAGTCACACGTGGATGGAAACTTGAACATATAGCTCTAACTCTTATGTTGTGTTTGGTTTAAAGATAAAGGTAGGGAAAGGAACTAAGGCTGTTTGACTTGAAGGAAAAGGTAAGGAAGGGAAAGATAGGGAAACCAATATAAGGGTTGTAAAGGTGTTTCCCCACCTTTCCCTACATTTTCCTTCAAACCAAACATAGGGTAAGGAGATCGGGTTTCCATACATTTCCATTTCTTTCTCCATTGTCTTTTCTTTCAAACCAAACATAGTCTTAAGTAACATCATGATATTCTTAAAAAAACGTAAAACATCACATTCGAACCAAATTATTAATAGATCAAATATAGATATCCCTTAAACGAATCGTTTTTTTTTTTTAATTCAAATCTAGACAAAATGGATATCAAGTATATTGTAGCTTCATGCTCAACCTCCGATATCACATAAGCTTAGACTTGGGTTGTATTTGGTAGGGACTTAGGTTTGAAAGAAAATTCTAGCTAGGAATGTTGGTTGACGACCATTTTAAGACATTTTTTTATTAAGAAATTGATTCTAATTTGTAATGTGTTGTGATAAATTTATATTGAGAGAATAATTTCATATTTTAGATGGCTGAAGTTTAAGTTACAGGTGTTGAAATTTGGTCTCGTAAACATGTAAACTGAAAATTGGAAATCTCAGTAGAAATGTTGGTCAACAACCAACTTTGGGCTACCGTAAATCAGCCATTTTGTGATATTTTCATTAAGACTTGATTCTAATTTGTAATATGTTGTGAGAAATTTATGTTTGAAGAATAATTTCTTATTTTATGTGGCAGGAGTGTAAGTTACAAGTGTTGAAATTTGGTTTCCTAAACATGTAAACTGAAAACTAGAAATCTAAGAGTCTTGGAACTAACTTAGTAAATTACTTTAGATTTAAGTAGAGCAGTATGATTAATTAGAAGCATATGCATCGTGAATACAATAATATTAATAGTGAAATTAATGTTAATAATTACTCATTGGTTTATAAGCTTTTGGATACGCTATAATTGGTGCTTTGGATTAATCTTTCAATTAATTTTTTTTGTGAACTATAAATTAAATTAAAAAATATTTCTTGGTTACATATATGTTTATCTTTTTATGTTTATTTGAATTAGGATTTAAGCATGTAAAAACTTATGATATTATGAATTTAGAATATGAGTGAATTTTTTATCGTTGTAGTACATTGATAGTTATTTCAAAAATTTACGTTTTGTTCTTTCTTAAAATAATATACATTTTTTTGAACTTGTTATTCTTTTATTTAAGGGAAAATTCCCAATAGGTACCCTGTACTTTAGGTTGAGTGCCAATTTAGTACATGAACTTTAAAATGCAACAATTTAGTACCTGAACTTTCATTTCGCAATGATTTAATACACGGCATTAATCAGCCGTTAATTGACATGCAAAAAGACAAAAATACCCTTCAAGTGTCATCTAATTTTCTTTATCAATCATCCGGTAAAACCAGACCGACAATGCTACCCATTCATTGTCTCGCCTCTCCTCACTCTTTCCTCCTCTCTGCCCCTCTAATTTGCTAGTCTAAGAATACTGCCATGGATTCTTTGATTGGGTTGCACCATGAGGATGATAAGGACGTCCTAATTGTTGTTGCACAGGGTGTGGTTCCAATTCTTGTTCAGTTATTGGATTCGAGATCCCTGGGAATAAAGGAGAAATCAGTTGTGATGATTTTGAGGATTTCGGTGCAAAAGAACACTTGCAGTTCTGAAAGCTTTCGAGTTTGGGATTCATGGGTTCCAGAGTTACAGCATGATTCTTCATTTTCATAATCTTTACGTTACTGCTCACCACCTCACCCTCGCCCGAGATCGCCAAAAGCCCCCCATCACCCACCGTACTGTTCTCACCCACCATCCCCACCGCAGCATGGCAAAGAGCGACGTACATTTGTTTAATTTACGTGGTGGGCGCCAAAATCCTGAAACAAGGTGAAGAATGTTACCAAGCTAATAATTACCACCATATTATAACATCATGAAAGGCTTTGTTATACTAGAGACTAATACATACCTGAAGCCTGCCTTGACACCACTGTTCCAGTCTTGCTTGTATCTCATCAACCTTCCATGGAGGTCATTCTTGATTCCACGAAAAGGGACGAAGGTCTCTTCCATCTTGTTTGTTTGGCAACTCAGTCAACTGGGTACTCTTTCTTCAATGGCTCAAGAGAAGGAAGGGTGAAATTTGAGCATTGCAGAAGGTGAGAAAGTGCAATGCTAACAAACACTAAACAGAGAAGAGCAGATTTGTATTTAGGGAATACGAGCAATCATCAAGCCAACAACAGAATTACATAATCCAATCCCACCGAAAGACTCTAGCTTATTCTCAACCAGACAAACCAAGCCCGAAGACCCACAAACAGAAGATAAATAATTTAAAAATGCAAGAACACCGAATGATTACACACAAACAAGTTAATCGTTTTGCTTGCATTGAAGTTGTTCTTCAAGACAATGTGAGCACAGGGGAGGTCTAAGAGGAAAGCTCCATATATATAACCTCGAAAAGGGTTGAAAATGGAATTCGATGCAGAGAATGCAATGTGGGTCAGAAGGGAATAAAAGGAATCAAGGAAGTTCGGTGGTAGTGCCCAACAGAAACCACAAATTTAGAAATTAGAAATATAGATTGAGCCCACAAGCTAAAAGGTAAGAAAAAGAAAATTAAGAGATAAGAACAGATTAAAAACAAGAGGCTCAAAGTAAGTAATGGCAATGCCGTAGACCACATACCAGCTCAAGTACTTAGAGAGGGTAAAAAAGAAGAGAGAAAGTTGTTAAGTCATTTTTTCTTCGTGCTGTGGAGAGAGAGAGAGAAAGCGGCACCAATCCATAACAAGCTGGTGTATGTGAACCTTTTTGAGAAATGGAGCAACTTCCCTAGAAGTAGAAAAGTGGAATCTCTGTTAGTACCCTCCTTTAAGAGGTAGTAGTGGTGGTGGTCTTACACCACCTTTTGGAGGTGGAAGTGGACTTCCAAGGACAAATCCTCCACCTTCAACCAGTCCGATATGCCCAATCAGTGCGCTGAAACTAGGGTTACTCTTGGGTGTTCTTGGCAGGTTGGTGCACGTTGGATTAGAGATCCAGTGGAAAATGCTTGTTGTCCAGTGCTTGGAGGTCTGCTAGAGCTTGAAGCAGTTGTTTGCCTCTCTTTTATTTTCTTGAGAAAGAAGATGATGAATAGTGTTTAAGGGTAATTTTGACATTTTAAAAAGTCTTAAATCACACATGAGGTCATGTGATATATGTAACAGACGATCCATTAACGGTAGGTACTAGATTGTCACAAAATGAAAGTTCGGATACTAGATTGTCGTGTTTTAAAGTTCGGGTACTAAATTGGCACTTGGCCTAAAGTACAGGGTACCTATTAGGAATTTTCCCTTTATTTAATTATATTATTATTATCATTAAATTCGTTTTTGTGAAGCTCATGCATTGATTGAAATATTTATCATATTCTGTTGATATGTAACTACATTTTGGATGCTACCACTGGAGACAAATACAATGGCATTTTGGAATAGTCTATTTTGAATTTGGGCCCTCACCACATAGCACAATCACACATATATGGTCCCTTATTATTATGGTGAAATTGGTCATAGTCTATCTTTGTTAATTATTTGCTATGTGATTTTGTAATTGAATTTAAATATATTGGAACCAATCACAACATGTGTTATATACAGTTTCTCCTTAACAATTTTTGAACCACAACATGCATGATTTTGGGAGAATATGTAGGTGATATAAGTTATTCATTTATTACATGCTTGGTCCATCTAGGGAGATGAAATGTTAATTAACGAGGGTCATACTCACTATTTTTAATTTTCTTATTTTCTAGATGTTGAAGAAGAATAGTTTTTTGTGAAGGGTTGCTTGAGAGAGAGAGAATACTATTACATATTTCTTTACATTAAATTTTTGTGCTAGATTAAATTGAGGGCAAATTTCTTAAATTATCCCTAAAGTTTAGGAAATTGACTAACCATACCCCCATTATTTTAGTATTGTTTTAAAGTACCCCTACTATTTCTGATAATTGTTGCCATTGTTAAATTGTAACAAAAAAAATAAAATGTCGAATTTGCTCTCCATTGTTTCTCAAATTTTCAAAATATAACAAGACTACCTCAGCTTTGGCTTTAAACAACAAAGAAGAAGAGAAGGGCGTGCGAAGCAGTTCCACCATTGGTGGTGCCAATTGCCAAGAGGAGAATGATTGTGAGCTATTGGGGCATGCCTCCGGCTAATCTCACGAAATAGGATGACTCGGAGTGGAAATGAAACAACTTTAGGATGCCCTTCTTATTTGTTTATGGATTCGAGTTCAACTTATGCACTGTTATTATTATTTCTGTGATACAGCCATGGGAGACGTATAAGGCAGACGCAGACCTATCGATTGATCTAAAGAAGCACCATTCACCTGTTACGTTCATGGACAAGCTGACTTACTGGACCGTCAAAGCACTCAAATACCCAACTGATATTTTCTTCTAGGTGTCTTCTGCAGTCCGATCGAGTAGGCTCGGGAATAGTTGAATTGATCTAAAATAAAGAAGATTACAATTTATGGTAATTCCTTTTAGCTTGTGATTCAATTTTTTGGTGCAAAATCGGTATGGTTGTCGGGCAATGATGTTGGAGACGGTTGCTGCCGTGCTAGGAATGGTCGGAGGGATGCTCTTGCACTACAAGTCCCTGAGGCGATTCGAGCACAGTGGGGGTTGGATTAAGGCTCTGTTGGAAGAAGCAGAGAATGAGCGGATGCATACGTTCATGGAGGTATCGCAGCCCAAGTGGTATGAGCGAACCGAACAGGGGCGACGACGGCAGCAAACCCCTCTCAACTCTGATCTCTCTCACTTCTCTTCTCTTCCTCTTTGCAGAATTCACAACACTACCCTGTAACTCCACCCAGTGGCGGGATCACCCATCCATTCTCCCCTCTTTCTTTCCTCCTCTCTCTATTTTCTTATGTTTCATATTCTCCCTCTCTCCTCCATCGTTTTATCCTTCTTTTTACCGCTACCTATCATCTATTTCGGCAAACAATAGAACAGTTGTCACGGCAAAGACTCCCATTCGGTCCATTATAACTCCTGGCAAAATCCCATCGTTGTCTTCCATTTCTCAATGCAACAATAGCAGAGAATACTAGGTTGCAGTGACCTTTCTTGATTCCGTCGTTGACCAGTTAACAGAACTCACATCTGGACACGCGTTCTATCTCCATAATATCATAATCCTTAAAGCCCACCTTCGTTCGATTGTTAGCGGCCAAAGATCAGAAACTAGAATAGACTGCATCCTCCCCAACTTAGATTCATACCCAAAGTTCCAAACACGAGCCTCAGCGAAAGAAATGAGTAGAAGAGAGAATCCATCTTCCGACAAGACATGAGAGCTTCCGCCAGACCTAGATTCGCAGTTCTTGTTTTCTCGAATTCCACAAGGTCACGGGCAATGGCAGCCGATGGTGCTGCTCTCAAAAAAGAGAAGGAACAAGGGGAACGAAGAGAAGAGGGATGGAGGGTAATATTGGGTTTTAAAAATAATTTTACGCGAATTCAGAAACAATAGGGATACTTTAAGACAATAGTCAAATAGTAAAGGTAAAGTTAATTAATTAACTAAATCTTAGGGTGTTTTAAGAAATTTGCCTTTAAATTAATTGGATTTAGATTTATCATGTTATTTGAGACAAGAGTATTCACTAAAGTTTTAAACATTTTGAAGGAACTCTAATTATCAAAATACATGATACGCATAAAGGTTATGCATATTTTATTGAAGGATAGTGTCTGCATTTTGATAATATGTAGATGAAGCCTTACAATAGTTTTCAAGGTGCCAAGGTGAGTCTAGGGGTAGAGGGGTCTTGTCACCTAGTTGCCTAGGCGATTTTTTTGAAGTAAAAACATATATCCTAGGGTAACTCCCTAGGTTCCATAACCATATTTCCTTAATAATTATCTATAATTTTTATAATAAAACTATGATCTCCATGTTAAAACATGGAAAACACAACAAGAAAAATCAGTTTTAGCAACAAACAAAACTGTTGTTAAAGGATATAATAATGGTTTTAACCGTTGCTAATAAAAAAATTTATTGCAACGGATTTATTTTGTACCATTGTTACAAATTGCTATAGCAACAATTTTATCTGTGGCTATGAAATATGGGCTATTGATGAATAAGTAGCAATAGCAATGGTTTCAAGTAAAATCGTTGTTAAAAGTATTAACCATTTGTTTATATTACCACAGTTTTTTACATTAACGGTTGCTATAAAATTTTTATAGCAACGGTTTTAGCAAACCGTTGTTGAAAGTTCATTTCTCATTCAATTTTTTGATAAGTGCCATTACAAAAAATAAATAAATAAATAATTTCACCTGTTCTTGTATGACAAAACCTGTACAAATTTATACAAAATATTCATAGTAGTCTTTTTTCAATACACTTCTAATATTTTTTTTCATCACCAAAAAAGAAAAGAGATTTAACAAAATTATCCTCGTTGCATCTGAACAGTTGATTATATGCACGTGCATCATACTCAAACCTTTGCTTTGGATCGTAAATTTCGGTCTGTCATGTTCAACAAAAATGAATAAATAAGGATTGATGTCAATAATTAGATAAGCATAATTGTTCACTCAAATATGAATCATTAAATGAAATGTAATTAAACTATGATTAGAGGAATCAAATTCAGAACTGAAGCAAATCTTAGCCCAGATCAATGTAATTAAACTATGACAAAGAGAAAATGTATTTAAGTGTAAAAAATATATATAGAGGGTGAACAACCCTCAAGCATGCAGAAAAAGTGTGTCTATATACATGCACAACACATTTAGCTGGAACTCCCATAAACACCCTTGAGGTGTTGGCTCTGCTATGTAACTAATTATGTAAACAAAACCAATTCATGTAAGGTATTTTACCAGAGTTCCCTTAAGAAAAGATAGCGAGGGAGGACTAGAAACAACATTTTATCTTGAAAAGATAGCGAAATGAAGCAACTTATTGAAGTTAAACAAACAAATTAAAGATTTCAAAACACACTAACAGCAGATGCTTTACCATTAAAGCATATTGGGAAGGAAGCCATCCTTTCACACAACTGACCTACTGTTTTACTTATTCAACACATAAGGCAATATCAGTCACCAAAGGAGTTTTCAAGAGACCAAACTTCAGCAACTTAGAAGGGTCCAAGGAGGCTACTTCCTATCCAGGTCTAAATTGATATGACTGTTTTTTATTTAGTACCCAACTCCCTTTTCCCTTCATTTTGCCCAAACTAAAAGCCAACATCTAAGAGTAAGGATCCACACTATTTCAGACCCAAAGAGTATTTATTTCAAACAGGGGAATTCAAAGTTTTACCATTACAATAAAGAAACCAGGACTGAAATTAAATATAGAGACCTAGCTAAGGCAATCCAGTCCCGAACCTAAATCTCTTTAGCCGTTAACTGTGCAGGTATTTTATCAATTAAACCTACGGCTGTCTCAATCTGAGAGGGGAATGAAGGGAGACTAGAATGGTGGTCCCAAATTCAAAGTTTCGGTCCTGTGACTTTACAGAGACTGCACAATAATGTCCAGAACTTGAGGTAACCTGGTATCAGCCTTCCTGAATGACTTCCAAATCCATAAACGCCCATCTTGTTTAGTATTCCCTAAGCCTAGTTCCTAGGATGAAGGCAACTGACTTCTGAGGAATAGGACAAGTGATAAACATAAAACAATGGTGAATCTACCCTTGGGATTATATTCACATCCAACCTAGACAAACCCAATCTGAAATCAACTTATAGACAAGGCTGAAACCGGACTTAAGAATGCCAGATATTTCTTTTCATCATGCCCCAAGTCTAAGTTTCCGATAGATATGCCTGATTTGTGTGCCAATTCTGAAGTCCAGCAATAGTGATTCCCTCAAATCAAGAAATGATTCAGGAAAACAATAACATGGACAGGTATGGTAGTTGGAAAAGTTGACAGGTATGGTAGTTGGAAAAGTTGCTAACACAGCTCTTGGAACACAGTTATCACAGTAAATTATCAACTTAGAATGTCAACAAGCTTGTGCAAACCTAAGGATACTGAGACAAGCCATTAGCAGGAAATTATTCCCCTAAGACCCAAAACTTATTCAAAACCTCAGAAATAAACTGACTAAAGGAACCTCTTACCGAAATCTTCCTTACTGATTTACATTAAGCAAGCCATTAACACAATAAACAACAAAACTACTCATCTAGATATCATTGTTCTCCTCAAGGAAACTCCATTATATATATATATATATATTCCAGCTGCAGAAAGAAGAGAAAAACAGGTCAAAGATTCCAAGAGACCTCAAATCTCAGCTACCTAAAAACAGAATTTACAAACTGCCATTGGGAACTTAGAGGAAACAAACAGAACTGCTTTGTACTTTACTCCTTTTTTTTTGCAGAACACAATAAAAAGAAGCCACTAAGGGCTTAAAACTTACAAATACCAGAATGTTGTTTAAGTCAACACCGATTGGCCAAAAGGGGAACCGGCGTGAGAAATGGTATTCACACTATTCTCAGAACTCCCCAGTGGAGTTCTATGTTATAAAAATATGTTTTACAATACTAATACTGTGAATTGCACCTTGGGCTGTAAATGTTGCACTCAACTTACAAATAGCACAGCATTATCACTTGTAAACACAGGGGTGGAACATTACAAGGTTGTGACTTGTGAGTGAAAAAGTTACAGCCCAAGGTTCATTTCATGGTACTCGTGATATCATAAAGCATAATCTTGTATTATAGAATTGAATGTTTTGCTTTGTTTTGTTTTTGTTTCCCCATTTTTCGTACAAAGCATAAAATTGCATTTAACGCTAGAATTTTAATTACTAGGGCTCCACAGTCCTCACAGAGTGTGCCATGGCATGTGATTTAATCTATGTGCATAGCTATTTCAATAGTCATGCCTCTTCTCTTTTGCTAATCAAGAATAAATTTGACTTGGGGTAGATTGCCTTTTACAATGAAGACAACTATGTGATGCTTTGCTTGGTAATAAACAGGAGAGCTGAGTTTGCAATAACTTTTTAGTTGCCTCCTCTGAAACTCTGCAACATGTATCAGTGCAGTGATCCCATAAATAGGTTCTGGCCTCTCAAAGGTAGATTAGAAACCTTCTATTAAGGGAGAGGGAGTATCATGGGTTTAGGATCATGTGACCTTTGAAACAGTCTCAGCCATGACTGGTTCAGAGCCATGGCCTAAAGGGTACTACTACCCAACTCAACTCAACAAAGCTTGTTGCAATTATATGAGGTCGGCCAACTGTATCCTGTTCTGTCATTTCATTTCACTCTTTTAAGTTCATAATAGATAGTTAAAATGAAAAAGAAATATCAGTTACTGAACAAGCTGCTGAACTAAATGCATTCAAAGCAGATTAATGGAGGATCTTGTCCTCTTGATTTGATATATCAGGGAGCATGCTTTTCAAATGGGTAAGCATCATCCCATAAGGATTGTCATGTTTCTAGGCTTCAATTTTTAGGTTTTGGACCCTCCACCACATGCCTGGACATGTGGATGTTGTTAAGGGAGCAACTGCCTTAAAGACATTAGGGACACCATACATGTCCCGGGACCCCAGAATTATGGAAGTGACTTAAGAGAAAGGGTCAAACAGTACAAATTTGTGCCTGCCTTAAAGACATTAGTCCAGCCCTGAAGGCAGCTGCATCAATTGGGTCCGGTCCCCTGCATCTGATCAGTACAAATTTGTGCCTAAAGATTGCTGCACTGCCACACCCATTGGGTGCAGGTTTTTGGACGTTTAACAACTGGCCCCAAGTCACACACCACTCTGTCAAAATAGTTGTTGTCTCATGGCAACTTTGTTCTGCCAACTTGGCAACAGTACTGTTCTCTTTCACTTATCCTGATCAGCAGAGATTAGCTAATTAAGGCCACCCACTTAATTAGCTAGAACAACAGTTGGCATGGATGACACGCTGGTAGAAGTTGCAGGTTGATTCTCATGGCCACTGCTGCTTGGCCTCATGCCACCTTCATTSCCTGATCTCCCATTTTCCCTTTCTCGATACCTCTCCCTAGGCCAGCTACACATGGAAACACCACAGATRTTAACATGTTTCTGTAAAATCACTAAAATGCAGCAAAGACTATGTGGTTCGTGGCCACCAAAACATTCTTTACAATAGACAAAGCAAATTCATAGGAACATGACTTTTTGGTCCAAAGAAAGCTCACAAATCAATTAACCATAATGTATTGGTTAGATAAATTAAATTCTCAATTTGGTATTTTGGGAGTTCAGKCTGAAAATCTTCAGCTGAAGCAAGCTGACAGTGAAATGTTGGGGAATTAGGATTCTCCAATTTGTATGACTTTTGGGCTATTATGACACAGTAAAGGGGTGGCCCATCATATCAAGACAACTCTCCTCTATGCCAGATTGTCAGCCTTGCATGAATGTGTGGTCCAAAGGACAAATCTTATAATAAYAGGAAGAACAGATGTTATCATTGACAAACTTTTGGGATATTGAGCAATTTGTCTCAAGTTGCTTCAGCCTTTTAAGGATTACCATTGACAATGACAATCCAAAATRATCAGAGGACAATACCTCTCTAATGGTGTCATTTTCTCTATCATGACACTAACATTTACTTCACACTCCTATCGTACTTCAGTTACTTGTCCCACAAATTCTTAACAATCTCCATGCATGAATATATGCTGTAGCAGGCAGAGTACTAGTTGCATTATATTACACTGGCTGATGTAAATATTGTATAAAGATTATCAGCTTGCAAGGGAAACTCTATGTAAAACATATATTTACCAATATTGGACAAGATACTTGTATATACACCAACATCCATGGAGAGTCTTAAGGAACACACATACAGACTCATGGAAAATGATCCACAAATTTTCGGCATTAACCGGATGCTAAATAATGTGGTTGTCACTCATCAGGTCATTCTTCTAAAAGGTTGCCACATTAATTGAGTTGCCTGGGTCCATAAACCACCTAGATGGTATGTTATGATGGAAAGCTAAGCCCTTAGCAAGCATCCAGTATGACTCCTTAGTAAGGCATGTCCTATTCAGTCTGATGTGAGAGCCCTCATTGAAAGACCATTGTAGAAATAATTCAGAGTAGCTTAAGAGAATTTCTTACTA
>NW_010729074.1:12119371-12134991 GCF_000365185.1 Nelumbo nucifera
CTAAACCATCTTTCCTAATCCTAGGATCTAATATTGTAGCTAAGCAATAAAGGGGAGACCGGAGAAATGTTCTCCCAATATTTTTTAAATTTATTTTCCACTATTTCAACAATACATTTAAACTGTGGATTATTTCTATATTTTGCAAAACAATCACTAATTACTATTAATTGATAAGGTAAACTACAACTAGTTGGATAATAAATACCTGATAATTCATTTGTTGCATCATAAAAATGTTTAAAAAAATCTCTTATACAAACTGCAATTTTCTAGTCTTCCTCAAATATAATATCAATAGGCTTTTTTGCATTATAAAAATCAGTAAAAATTTGTTTATGAGAAATACAATTTTCTAACATAGTATAGGTAGAATTCCATCTATGTTTAACACCTAATATAAAATGTTTATATTTTAAATCATAATTTTGATATAAATATTTAAATTCTTGTTTTCTTGCCCTTGAACTTTTAATATATTTAATACAATTTTAATTTTAGAAATATGAGTAGAAATTATTAACAGTTGAACAAAGGAGAAGAGAGGTAGGAGAAGAGAAGAGAGGAGAGAAGAGAAGAGGAAGAGAGGAGAGAAGAGAAGAGAAGAGGAAGAGAGGAGAGAAGAGAAGAGAGAGATTTGGAGTCTGCTATAGTGTTGTTATAGTACTGGCGGCGCCAGCTTATATATATATATACCATAATTAGAAGAGAAAGGACCCTTGTGCCCCTACTTAAGTTACAACATAAAAAACAAAAGAAAAAACTGTTTTAATTTGTCCAAACGGATCCTAACACAACAGAATACAAACATAATAAATAAAGTTAACATTCCAACACTCCCCCTCAAGTTGGGACATGGATGTCAATCATGCCCATGTCACACAAATTATTATGCCGCACGTGTTGAAGGCCCTTGGTGAAGATGTTCCTCTGGACTAACATAAGGAGTGCACACTTCTTCGCTCACAAGTTTTTCTCTAATAAAATGCTTGTCTACTTCAATATGTTTTGTTTTATCATGGAGGACTGGGTTAGCAGCAATGTTGATGGCAGCCTTGTTGTCATAGTAGAGTGACATAGGTTTGTTAACTGCAAAACCCAACTCTCCTAACAAATTTTTTATCCACATCATTTCAGCAACTCTATGAGACATGGCTCTGCATTCTGTCTCAGCACTGGATTTAGCCACCACACTTTGCTTCTTACTTTTCCAGGTGACTAGGTTTCCTCTCACAAAGGTACAATACCCACTGGTAGATTTTCTATCAAATGCCCATGTTTCTGGAAAAGCAAACCAACTCCTGGGAACTTCTTGAGGTATCTAAGGATTCTTTCTACAGCTTCAAAGCGAGTTGTTTTAGGATTATGCATGAACTGAATAAGAACACCCACTGCATAGGCAATATCAGGTCTGGTCATAGACAAATATCAGAGTCTCCCTACAAGTCTTTGGAACTTCTTTACATCTTTCAAACACTCCCCCTGACTGTCTCCTAGCTGATGGTTGGGTTCAATGGGTGAATCAATTGGTTTCACTCCCAACTTGCCTGTATCCTCTAATAGATCTAATACATATTTTCTTTGGGAAATAAAGATGCCCCTTTTTGAGCGAGCAACTTCAATTCCAAGGAAATAACATAAGGGGCCTAGATCTTTCACCTCAAATTGAGTGGCTAAGAATTTCTTCAGCTTTTGTATTTCAGTCTTCCAGTCTCATGTGATTACTATGTTATCAACATAGACAATCAAAGTTGCAATTTTCCCTTCACATTTTTTCACAAATAAAGTATAATCTGACTGGCATTGTTTGAATCCCATCTGTTGCACTGCTAAATAAAACCTACTAAACTAGGCCCGAGGTGATTGTTTCAATCCATATAAAGATTTTTTTTTTTTTTAATTTGCACACATTCTGCTCACTACCTTTGGCACAAAAACCTAGAGGTTGAGTCATGTAAACCTCTTCCTCTAGGTCACCATTCAAGAATGCATTCTTGATATTTAACTGATGAAGTTCCCAATCAAGGTTAGCTGCCAGTGAGAGGAGGATTCTGATTGAATTCATCTTGGCTATTGGAGCAAAGGTCTCTGCATAGTCTACTCCATACACTTGTGTAAACCCTTTGTCCACCAATCTAGCTTTGTATTTTTCTGCTGAACCATCAACTCTATGCTTTACTGTGAATACCCACTTTCAACCCACTAGTTCCTTCCCTTCAGGAAGATCCCCTAACTCCCAGGTGCCATTTTTGTGTAAGGCATTGATTTCTTCCTTCATTGCATCTATCCATTCAAGTTTGGATAAAGCTTCTACCACATTCTTAGGAACAGAGACACTGCCAATAGAGAAAACGAATGCGCAGCATGAAGGTGAAATATGATCATAGGACACAAAGTGAGAGATAGGATGATTAGTAGTACAAGACCTAACACATTTTCTCTTAGCAATAGGAACATCAAGATCATTAACAACAGGAGGATCAATGTTAAGAGATTTAGGCATATCAATGGGAACAAGTGTACCTGGCTGATGAGGTGGATCTACCTTTGGAGAGTCTGATGATATTGGTTGCATAGTTTCAGGTTCCACTGCTCTTGAACTCTGCTGGCTCTTATGGCGGCGAAGAAAGACCCAAAATGGAGAAGGGTCGGGAAGAGGAGGTAGTTGAACCTGAGTGTGTTTCTCCTCAACCCTATTCTCCCCCTGAGGAGAAACCGAGAAGAAGGGTTGACTCTCAAAGAATGATACATCCATGGAGACATAGTACTTGCATGAAGCAGGATCATAGTAGCGGTAACCTTTTTGAGATAACGAATAACCAAGAAAAACACAAGGAGTGGCACAGAATCGAGTTTACTTGCGAGTAGGAGACAAGTCATGAACAAAGCAATGACACCCAAAGACACGCATTGGAATGGGGGACAACGGAGCTATAGGAAACAAGAGTTGATGTGGGGCTTTATACTCTAGTAACCGAGATGGCATTCAATTGATGATATATGCAGCACACATAACAACATCCATCCAAAAATGTTTCGAAACATTCATATGAAGTAATAAACTACGAGCTACCTCAAGTAGATGATGATTTTTCCTTTCAGCAACACCGTTTTGTTGAGGTGTCCTGGCACAAGAGCTTCGATGAAGAGATCCACACGAAGCAAAGAACTCCGTGAGATTATTATGGAAGTACTCTTTTGCATTCTCTGATTGGAAAATGTGAATTTTAGTTTGAAATTGAGTGAAAACCATTCGTTGAAAGTTTTTCACAATCTTTGGCACTTCATCTCTAGATCGCATAGGATACACCCAAGTATATCTAGAGTAGTCATCGATCAAAGTAATGAAATATTTATATCTAATCTCAGTAGGTAGAGAAATAGGGCCCCAAACATCAGAATAGACAATATGAAAAGGAAATTCAGATCTTTTATTTCTTAAAGGAAAGGAATTTCTACAATGTTTGCTCAATTGGCATGTATGACACTGCAATTTACTAACTAACAAAGACAAACAACTCAAGAAACATAAGTTTTAAAGATTCAAACGAAAGGTGACCAAGCGATTATGCCACAAGTAGGCATGACTCTCACTAGAAGAACTTAAAGACTCTGTAGCCACAAGACCAACTTTATTCTCCAACACGTAGAGGCCATCCACCATACTTCCTCTACCAATTGTCTTCTTCGAGGTTAAATCTTGAAATACACACGAAAAAGGAAAAAAGGTCACTGAACAATTCAATGAATGAGTAATACTGCTAATGGAAAGTAAATTGATAGGTAATTTAGGAACATGCAACACATTAGAGAGGGTAAGACCAAGAGGAAGGGAAATGGTTCCTTGACTGGCTATGGTGGAATAAGACCCATAAGCTAGTCTCACCTTATCTCTCACAGAGAGGAGGTTATATGCTTGAAATAAATTTGACTTATCAGTCATGTGGTTTGAGGCTCCAGAGTCAATTATCCAAGGGGAATCAGATGTATGAGATGACACATGGAAGGCAGTTGTAGTGTTACCTAATGTAGACGCAAAGGAGGTAGAAGGAGTAGGGCCAGAATCCATCTGGCGAAATGTCCTACCATATAATTCCAAGTGGTCACGAAAGGAGTTGATGATCTCTTCCATGGGGTCAGAACCAGAGTGCCGTTCTTGGGGTACCATGGGACTAGTCTCTTGAGATACCACATTTGCTGAGTTATTTCTTCTAACTGTGTTGGGTTGGCTTATTACTCGGATCAGGCTTCTTACTCAATTTCTGAGCCCATTTTGGCTTGCCATGAAGATCCCAACATGTGTCTCTAGCGTGCCTGGACTTTTGACAGTGAGTGCACCAAAGTTTGTCTTTGTCATCCACTCTCTTCTGTGAATCTCCCTTTTTAAAAGAACCTCCAACATTTGAACTTATACCCCCTCAGACAGCTAGTGCAATCAGTTCCCCTTCTGTACAATTCATCACACTTCTTCTGCTCTCTTCAGACTAAACTAGGGCATAAACTTCTTCGATTGAAGGTAGGTTCTTACTTCCTAAGATTTGTACTCTCATGGATTCATATGTAGGATTCAACCCCAAAAGAAAGGCAAATACCCAACATCCTCATCGCACTTCCAATTCACATTTTGATAATGATCCAATTCCTCCCAAATTGATGTCAAGTCTGAATAGTACACCGAGATACTCCTCTCCCCTTGCTTGCAAATGGAGGATTCTGCTTGTAATTGATATATCTTTGCATAGTGTCTGTTCTGAATAGGTAGATTTTGCTTGTTCCCATATTTCACAAGCTGTTTCAGCCCACATAAAGGTCTTCCTTGTGGCAGCATGGAAACCAAGAGTCATGACATCACCATGCTATTTTCTTGGTCCCATCTATCATGTTCAATACTACCAATCTTTGGTTCTTTGATTTTACCATTAATATACCCAAATTTTCCTCTAGCAGTAATGTAAAGTTTAATTCCCCTAGACCATTCAAGATAGTTCAGTCCATSWARGGGGATTACAGCCATGGGGAAACTCATATCCATCCCCCCACTCATTCCATTTTGACCTCTTGAAATTCCTAAAGTTGCAGAATTCTCAGAGGACATGATTCAAACACCTTTCAGACCTTACACACACCTTATAATCCCTCTTATCACCAAACAAACAATCCTAGAAACACCAAGGATGAAGCCCACATGCACACACTGCAATCTGGACACAATCTGACCACAAGCCAGCCTAGATTGTCCAAAAAAGGCAAGATTTTAGGGTGATCTCAGAGCTGATCTGTCCTAGCAGTCACACTCCACCAACTTCCAGACACCCCAAACACATTGACTGCTAGGAGGGGTCATAAACCAGTATGGTTACATCACAAGGGTAAAAGATTAGGTCATCCACGACCTACAGATCTGAATTCTCAGACATGGGATTTCGAACCTCACAGCTTCTCAGAAAACATTCAGCAGTCTGGAGTCATATAGTTTCTTCTTGGTACACGACCAAGGAAAAGGAAAAAAACACTAAAAAAAATCTGTACCAGTCGTAGGTCTACACTTTTTTTATCTCAGTTGAAGAAGGCAATAGGTTGAAGCTTGTTCGATCTGCTCACAAGCCTAGCAGAACTGCTTTGATACCATATTAACAGCCGAACAAAGGAGAAGAGAGGTGGGAGATGATAAGAGGAAGAAAGGAGAGAAGATAGAAGAGAGGAGAGAAGAGAAGAGAGAGATTTGGAGTCTGCTACAGTGCCGCTACAGTGYTGGCGGCRMCARYTWATATTAATATATATWGGGYRACCATAATTAGAAGGGAAAGGACCCTTATGCCCCTGCTTAAGTTATAGCATAAAAAACAAAAGAAAAAACTGCTTTAATTTGTCCAAACGGACCCTAACTCAGCAGAATACAAACATAATAAATAAAGTTAACACTCCAATAGAAATAATATTTAAAGAATCTTGAATACATAAATTCAAGATGTGACATGCACATCTGATATGAAATAATTTACCATTTAAACATGGTTTTAATTGAGATTTTAAAATACTTACTGTAGAATCGTTATTGCTGGCATTATCAAAACTAATAGAAAATTATTTATTCTTAATTCCATAAGCATGTAAAGTATTTAAAATGCTTGCAGCAATAGCTGGGCCAATATGTGGCCATTCAAGCCTAGTAAAACTTAAAGTTCTTTTATTTAGAAGCCAATTTTCATCAATAAAATGGCTGGTAACACAAATATAACTTATGTTAAATTTAGAAGTCCAAACATCAGATGTAATTGCAACTTTAGAATTAAGATTTGATAACAAATAAATTAAATTTTGTTTATATGAATAAAAAGTTTTTTAAGCATATGATTTAATAGTATTCCTAGAAACTTTTTTATATTGTGGATTTACAAAATTACGTAACCATTTTTCAAGTTTAGTATCTTTAGCTAACAAAAATGGTTGTTCTGCATGTACAATGTATTTTGCTAATTCTTCTCATTTTTCTTGTGAATATTTAAATATACCAAAACACCCCCTCCTAATTTTTGTTTGTGTTGTTTCTCTCTCTCTCTTCTTCTTCTTCTTCTTCTTCTTCTTCTTCTTCTTCCTTCTCATGTGTGAGCAAATGTCTGCTCAAAAGGCCAGCACCACCGTTGCTACAATAGCTAAAGTCTTTTCTACATTTTTGGCAAACTGCTCTTTTTCCCTTCCCCTCAACATCTTCTACTTTAAATATTTTCCAAACCGGGCTACTCAACTTAGAGGCCCTCTTTCTTTCCCCTAATATTAGTACCAGGGGTGAAAGTTCCGCTTCCATCAATATCAATAGCATCAGTGCTAACACTATCATGATGCGACTAAATATCGTCAACAGTGAACATGTTGGAGAATTGGTTTTGGGAAGAGCCAACCATTTTTTTAATTCTAAAAAAATAAAAATTAATTTAATTGGACTTACCCGGATTTCCGGTTCAGAATCCCAACTTGATTTCAACGGTTAAAGCCTTTAAACGTCCAAGCCTCCCAAATTGCTAACTTGAGATACTTAAGTTGGTTGAGCAAGCATTCTTCTTGTCGAAACTTTAATAAAATTGAGAATTGGAGAATTAGACAATCAGGCAATCAGACTATCAGAGTTCACTCAGATTGTAGAGAATGTATGAGAGAGAGAGAAGAGATTAAGAGAATTGTTGAACTGGTGTGATGAGAATGGTGGAGGATAGGGCTATTTATAGGAATTGAAAATAATTGAATTGCCCAAAATACCCTAAAAACTAGTTGTTTTTTAGTTGTTGGGAGGGGTATTTTGGTCATTGTAAAGTTATTTATCTTTACCCAAAAAACCCCCTAAACTAGTTGTTATATAGCTGGTGGGGGGATTTGTGTCATTTTTTCTCCCCCATAAGCAAAATACATAAATACCCCCCTATATTGTTAGGGGGTACTTATGTAAAAAAAACCCAAAAAAGCTGAAACTAGCCGTTGGGGTGGGGGTCCCCAATGGCTGGTTTTCGGACGGGCCGAGCGTAGCTCACTATGGGCCTTGCGGGCCGTGCTGCGGGCTGGACCGTGCCGGCTTGTGGATTACGAACCCTTGGCCCAGCATGGCACGGACCATCGTGCCGGGCCTGGCACAGCCCGCGGGCTGTATCGCTGCTGTCTTCTGAAAGTGTTTGTCAAAGTGGGTGAACTGAGTTGTCTGTACTTTCCTTCTACAAAAAGTATTTCGGTATTGGAAACCTTATTTGTATCCCTTTCCACTTTCTGTTCTCCCTCGATACTGGCAATATTAGAGGCTTCATCATTTGAATCAGTTTCATCTCCATATGAAAGTGCTATAGCTCTTGTCTTTGCCTTGGAATCCACTATGGAGACACTTGCACCTCTCTGGATGCCCTTGGGGATGATGATAGATGGTTTCTATTATCCCTAGTTGAGGCCTTTGACCCTCAACTTACATAATTTCAAGATGCATATTTTGTGAAACTTTATAAATTTTAAGTACTAAAATTAATTATTCTATTATTAATATTTTTATTTGTATAAATTTCTTGAGAGTAAAAATCTTTTTTAATATATAAATGTGGATTTGATAGGTTATTTATTCCATTAATGTTTATAAAATACTAATTTTGAATATTATTCTTTTTAATTTTCAGTTGGAATTGTTGAACGTGAACATTTGGTATTTGTTTGGATTGCATGTCGATATAAAAGTTAATAGAAGTTATTTTATTTCATTTATTATTACAAGTTGTAAGATGGCTTAGTGGCTTAAGGTTGTGTTTAAGAAAAGACGCCAAGCAACCATCAGATCTGGGTTCAAATCATGCAAACTACAATGTTTTAAGAGAAGGCACGTACCGGCTTTTATATCATATCAGTGCTCATCAGTGCATATTGGCCAATACAACGCCGTGTGACTCGATAGTCGATACAAAGGCGTGTGATGTATCATGTTGCATGACTCAGTGGATGCATTGTAAGCCATAGCGTATCCTGTATCGGTGTGGCCTGATATCAATACGATATGCCTCATATTGGGCATATTGAGTCGATATTTAAATCCTTGCCTCCACGTGCTACCCAACTTGCTGCCTCACATCGTCACTTCCACTTTTGACGCTACCCACACCTTACTCATCTGAGAGAAGATCAATGGTTTAGGAAATAGCTTCTGGCCTTGCTCCTGATGTCCTCAATCTTGCAGCATGCAAATCAAGGGCGTTAAAAGCTTCAAGAACACCTCCTATGGCTACTGCAACCCTGTTGAATATCTGTTCCTCCCATAGATTGAATGGCAGTTCCAGTTACTTTATTGTGAAGCTTCCTTCACTCGCCTTCTTCATGTTGCAAAATGTTTACCATCATTCTAATATTTCCAAACCTACTTGAGTTTCAACTGTAACAAACTCTACATTCTCCTCTACCTCATCAAGAATAGCTTTCCTAGAATCAAAAGGCATAAGAATAGCTATAATTTTGATTCTAAGTTTCTCTGTTACAGCATGTAGAATTTCTCTCCAGTTTGTCACATCTTCCTTGGTTGTTAACACCACTCTCTGCTCCCAATTCCCTTTTTCTTATTCAACACCATTGTCTGCATTGTGGATGAGCAGGCCAGTGAAATACTTGGTTGTTCCTCTTTTTTACTCTCTTCCTTCACCTCCTGTATGGGGGTTGGGTTTAACATAGTTCCTCTTTACATCCAAAAATTCTTTTTCATTTCTGTTCTCTCTCTGCTGTTTCAATCCATTCCCTTCAGACTTAAAGATGAATTCCTGTATTTTTTTCTGAGAACATTACCCACCTACTTCTCTGTATCCTCTGGTATATACACCATCTGCTTCTTGCTGTTTTTGAAATGCTCTATTAGTGATAGAAACTGACCTTTCACATTTCTTCTCATCTCTACCACATATCTTAACAGAATTTTCCGCACCATCCATGAATCCTTTAAGCCAATGTATTGAATCTCCAATCAAGTATACAGTGGCTCATTTTTCTTCTCTGATTTTCAGCATTACTTTGCGTTTTCCTTGAGCAACAGCTTCTTTGCTTCGATTGCCATTTTCCTTCATCTCATAGCAGGTTCGAAGTATCTCTCCACTCTCCATCTCCTCTCTCTCTCTCTCTCTCTCTCAAGTCACTAGATTTTCCTTCCAGATTCTTCAGGAAGTCATCCACACATAGGTAGCCCAACTTCACCCCTTTGTTCTAGAGTCTAACACTTGTTCTGATATTCTCCTTTGCCATTGGTTATACCCCTTTTTCTCTCTTTACCCTTGATAGAAAGTAGTATACCTAAGGTTCAAGATATTGCAACGTATCAGGATGTATTGGGCGTATCATGTCATCCACACATTTTTGTTATTTTCAAGGGTAGGGCTTGCTAAGACTGAGCCCCTATAAACTTTTGAAAAAATACTAAAAAAATATGGAGTGTGTGATCAAAACACCCAATACACATTTGTGTGCATCAGGGGTGTATTGATACTTTGAACCTTGAGTATACGACAGCAAGAGTACAAGACAGAAAACATATAGACTTGTCCCTGGGTCATCTTGTGTCTCAACGGCTCAAGCCAGTCATGCAGTTGTACACAAAGGCATGCCCTTTTTGATAGACCTGATTCAGGCTAGGTGCACTATGCAACAACCACCTTCACCATGTGGCTAGGCACATCCCCATGGCTCACCTTTTTAACACTGTTCTAATTTCTATATTACCTACTAAAATAAATCCCATAAATACCCTAGCTTTAAAAGCTAGAAATAGAAAATTCCATTGCAAACCTGTCAATTATTTGTAAATAGGCCATAATTCCCTCAATTGATTTCTAAATTATGGATTCTGAGTCTGTTGGATAGGTAATTGAATAACTGATACAATGAATACTAAAATCAAGCAAAATGGGTAAATTCTTAGCCTTCATATTTAGGTGATAAATTGATCAATGGACTGAGACAAATTTCTTTCTGGGTTTGGGTTGAGGGCCTGAGGCTCAAATTGCCCTCAGATTATGAATTAGGAGTTAGTATCAACCTCAAAGGGGATCATGAACCATGCATTATATTATACAATATGTTACATAATATGAAAAAGTATATCCTAGGAGAGAGAATCAGCTTCATATTCCATGGTTCTATTATTGCTAAGTATATTTTAGGTTACACCTTGACTAGGGCAGATCCAAAATACTCGGACACCATCTTGTTGCCATCACTGCAGTGGTAATTAAAGAACTTTAAATAAGTCTCCCATTTTCATACATGGCATTCTTTAAATGTAATTCATGAATGCAATGACATGATTAGAAAGGGTTGTTTGTGTGATATGTACACAATCAACTTTGCATTATTTGTTTGGTGATGAGATTTTTTAATTCTTTCTCATTCAAGATGGTCTGAGGAATCTTTTTTTTCCTTTGCAAGTTCTAGAACAAATCTTTTTTTAGTCTATACTGAAGTCAGTTTTAGGAATTTACTGTATTCAGTAAATTTCATGTTTGCTATCTGTAGTAATTCTTTCACTTGCTATTTATAATGGATCGGATTTTTTTTTGTAAAATTTGGATTTGAAATCAGATGTATTTAGGGGTCTTTTAATTTTACAATTGTGGGAAAGGTGTCAAATGTCTTGTCCTAGTTTTTACTTGAATAGGAGTATGTTCTTTCAATATTTTTTATAGTTAAAAAACATAGGCAAAATCTATGGTACATCCACTCAAAGGTTGTCTTTCTATTCTATTCTCTATGGCTCCTCTCTAATACAATCTCTTATTCCCCTACTCTCGTTCTATCCCTGCACATCTTATCACCCAAAAACTGAGATGGAAAGAAGTGACAAATAGGAAAATAGGACATTGAACTACAATCTGGTGAATTAGTATCTGATGCTTTCCCAAGTTGAATTTATCTACAGTGTTCTGGTTTTTCAAACTATGGTTCTGCTTTACAATTTGGTGACTAGAACTTTATTGAAGGACTGTGGTTGAGGAATTTGATAGAGTTTTCTTAATCATCAATAGGAAGTTGCTCACATTACTCAAGTGGCCAGAGTCTGAGCCACTTCAAGTGCTTTATTCTTTGTTTTTTATTATACTGTAATTGTTTTTTAAAACATATTTTATGGTTTATTCTACATTAAATGTGCGACCCCTAGAAGTGTGCATTTGGTATGTTGAGCATTGAATCCTAATACCCCCTAGATTTGTGCAAGCAATTTAGGATTGTATATTGAATCTTGAATCCTAATACCCTCTACATTTGTGCAAGAGAGATTCACATCAACTTAGATGCATTGTGTAGAGTCCAGATCTTGTACCCACAGGAACCCTACCCAGAGGACACCACAGCCACACATTGGGACCATCTCCCCATGAATGAATGACTAGTACGGGAGATGTTCCTGATATGCCTGATGTGTGGCTATAGTGTCTTGTGGATAGGAGATCCGAATGCCTGTGTATGGTGTTGGGCTCAAGCATGTTGTTGTCTAAGAGAGTCAATCTCTCCCCACCTTTTTAGCAAACTAGATTGAACAGCATAAATCAATTTGATGCTTAAGGACATGATGTCGCTGGCTCTTTGCGGTCTTGTTATTACTGTTCAAGACATGTATATAATGTGGGATTACTGATATTATTGCTCTGCTTTTTTCATTTCTAGTGGTCTGGTCACAAGTCATAAGATAGTCCGTTCTCTTCCATTTCTTGTGTTCAAATGGTTAAAATTGTCTTTGACTCGCAGATCCGCAAAGGTGGTGCCATTGCCCATTGGTGGGGATCCTGAATTTGAAAAGAGCAGTTGCTTGTTTGATACATGCTGTTGCGATATGTCTTGAGTGTTGGCAGTTTTATTGCAGAATTGTCTCTCGTATAGGCTATAGCAGCTAAATTATGACATGCCTGCATATGCACATGAGCTGGATAAGCACGCAATATTGGTCACATAATTCAATAAACGCCGTGCCGTCCTCCCTCCTCCCTATTGTATTGTATTGTATTGTAGTATGGGTTAATTGTATTCTCATGTACTGCCAGATTCCACGAGAACATCTATCGTACCTTGCTGTGACAGACAATCGGCAAGTTTACTATTGTAGTATCAACATGTGATTGCTTTTGCCATCTTGCTAAGAAATGCTACTGTTCTTCAAACCATTTCCTGTCAGTCACACTGACACATTGATTTTTGGCCTTCCTAATCTTCTAAGTTCTAAATAGAGAGCCTGACAGTGGGTTGTGATGCTTCTGCCTTGGAACACTTACAAAGTTATGGGGGGCCTTTAAGCCTTGTGCCCCAGCCCCAGCTTCGAGCTTTTCCTTAGTTATATCAACCAACTTACAAATTTGAATGCCCTACTTAACTTGAAAAACCCAATAGAAGGTTGGCACGGGGCTGATATAAACCTGAGGATTGAACACCTGACTAATCCAGAGCATCTGTCATGTTATCTCTTCATATTACAGAAATAGGTACAAGTAAAGAAAGCTCCTTGATCTAGACTTTGATAATTGCTGCTTTCTGTCATACACATCCATCGGTTGCCCAAACGACTATGGGTAGAGTTCGTCAATTGTAAAAAAAAAACCTAGGGTATTTTAAGTGATTTGCAAATAAAAAGGGTGTATAAAAAAAATCCATTTCGGGGTAATTTACATTCCCCTCCCCCCCTTTATATTTCTCAATTCTTAAAAATGTTGACATGGTCAAAATTGGGACCAGATATAGTAGGCACAACATAAAATGCATGTTCAATGAGCACTTGATAAATATTCTGACAATTGTCAAATGCTGTTTTTAATCTTTTCTGTCAAAAAATTTTTGAAGTGCTCATTGAACGTGTTTATAATGGTGTGCCTACCTGATCAGGACTGGTCAAATTGCTCTATTTACATGTGCCATTACATGTGTTCTAACAGCCATCTTAGGAATTTGCTTTGATTGGTATTTTGAGGTAGGTGTTAGAAAATTTATTAAGTTCTTAATCACTAGTGTGCTATCTTGAATTGTCATTATCCTCGTCTTATAGCTAACTTTGAAAAATATGTTTTCATTCCCTTGTATATATATTTTTAAATTTCTTAAATGAATCAAATGGTTGAACCAAACAGTAACCGTTCCCCAAATAACCCAACCCCCAAAATAATTTTCTATCTGGTCACTATTCGAAAATATTGATCATTACACAGTCAGGGCCCATTACTTTAAGAGACTAGATTTTCTAAAAGCAAAAAACCGTGCAAACACTTTGAAAACACAATATCTGACCATGCATGAGGAACATCTCTCCATGGATTTAACATATAAATATGAAAAGTATTCCTAATGCTGTATTATCAGAGAATTCACATGGCTTTTGCTTTCATGAGATCCAGTTCGGGCTCTTGTCTTAATGCTACCTTAGCATAAACAGGGCACCATTATTATTATTTTTTCGGGTAAATCCCTTAAAAGTTAAAACTTACCATGGGTTTTCCTGAAAGGTATTAAACCTCTCCTCAACTTTGACCAGCCCGTAAACCTCTCTTGACCTTTGGGGATAAAAGGGACTTGTACACCGGTTCAGTTACTTTATGGTTAGAAATATAATACCAATTTTGCCTTTATGGAAAATCATCAAATGTTTGATGATTTACCCCAAAACAGATTTGTTTATGTCGTAAAAAAATGAAATACTAAGGGGATGTTCTTTTTTTGGATTTTGAGAGGAGAGAAAATTGGTCAATGGGATTTTGGTTCCCATTGACCAAGAATCCTATGTTCTTTTTTTTAGCTTTATGTGGGGATCAGGGAAAGTTTATTTTCCTGGGCATCATCACTTACCTGGGTAAGTGATACTCATTTCCTAAGTGGGTAAATAACTTTCCCACCTAGGGGGAAATTGCCAACACTTGAATATGGAACAAAATTGTCCCTTTTAATAATGGATTTTTATGGTTAAAATGGTCATTACCTTATTTAAATGAGAAATTAAAGAACATGGATAAATGCATTTACCCAGGTAAATGTTTCACAGGAAAAACTTACCCATATAACTAACTGCATTTACCTGAGTAAGTAACTACCTGAAAAGCAAACAGGGCCTAAAACATATGTACTAGTATTAACAGTTGGAGAGTCAAGTTTGAATTAGGAAAACTCTACTAACTTGGTAGGATGAATTAGTGTGGGCATAATAACATTTAAACCATGCTGACTAGCTTGATACCAAAGAAAGTCACCAGCAAATTAGAACAATTAGAGAGAAACTTTTGGTGGAAGGGGGATAGAAAGAAAGAATATGGGCGCAACTTAGCTTGGCAAAAAAATTGTAACATGAACAATTTGGGAATTGGGAGGATTAGGCTTGGGGCGAAGGCTATTTTCTCTAACAAATTTGGAAGCTGTTAAATGGGAAAGATGAACCCTGGGTAAGAATGCTGTGTTTGGTTGTAGTGTAAATAAATTTGCACTGATGCAAAACTATGGTAGTGCAAATGATTTGGGTGGAAATTTTGGTTTATTTTTGTTTCAAAATTTACCTTATTTTATTTTATTGCCGTACAAATGAAGTAAAATAAGACCTGAAACAGAATGAAGAGAAACCCAGAACAAAATTAAACCAGAATTTGCATTATTTTCATTTGCACTCTCATGCATTTGTATTGATGCAAATAAGATTGCACTGCAACCAAATACAACCTAAGGCTCAATTTGGAAAGAGTACAAATGCAAATATGTACAATACAAATACTTAAAAAATCATACAAAATACAAGATTTTACACTACATATTTGTATTTGTACTCCTTCCAAATGGAGCCTAATAAACAAATATTTTAAAAATGCAAGTTTTTTTTCAGTTGCAAATCCAAAGCTTCGGATTCCTAGTGGTGGAAGAATGTTTTAATACTGAGAAAAGATCTCGCAGGCTCTCTGTGCTGGAAAATAGGTGCAGGAGATCATCATATTCTTGCATTGCATGATTCTTGGATACTGTTAGATAGTTTTGTATGCCCTTAGCTTCAATCAGAATGATATACATTATGAGTTTATTGTAAATGAATAAAAGTACATATTTGATTAATGTTCCCTTGGTATGTTTCTGTGTAATACCCTTAAACTGGACACTTAATGAGACTCGTG